>JAMOIN010000407.1:27500-40531 GCA_024666655.1 Dascyllus trimaculatus
GGAAATTTAAAAAACTGAATGACAAAGTGACAAACGGTTCAGATCCAGACGGTTCAGATCCAGACGGTTCAGATCCAGACGGTTCAGATCCAGATGGTTCAGATCCAGATAGTTCAGATCCAGATGGTTCAGATCCAGATAGTTCAGATCCAGATGGTTCAGATCCAGATGGTTCAGATCCAGACGGTTTAGATCCAGATGACTCAGATCCAGATGGTTCAGATCCAGATGGTTCAGATCCAGATGACTCAGATCCAGATGGTTCTGACTCAGTGAGTCCAGCAGCTGATTCACTGAACAGTTTATCTTTTCCTGTTTTATTTCTAAAAATATGCAGCTTCCATCCAGTTTCTGTCCTCAAAGCTGACAACAAACGTTCCCCCAGTTCTCCCAGTCCCCCCAGACCTTCCAATCCAATCCCCCCACCCCCCCAGTCCCACCAGTCTTCCTCGTCCCCAGAATCCTACCAGTTCCCCCAGTACTCCCAGTCCCCCAGTGCTCCCAGTGAGCTGCTGTTGTCAGCGGGGGTCAGCATGGGTGAGGATGCGGGGCAGCAGGGTCTGGGCAGGATGGTGGTGGGCGTGGCCTCGGTACAGGTAGAGGTCCAGGGTGGGCGGGGCTGGAGGGTACAGGTAGTGTGGAGGCAGAAACATCCTGCTGGCTTCAGCCAGAAGCTCCAAACCAGCAGCCGACTGACGTTTCCACTTAGTCCTGAACAGAAAAACCAGAGTTAACCAGGAAGTAAACAAGAAGTAACCAGAGTTAACCAGGTAGTAACCAGAGTTAACCAGGAAGTAGCCAGGTAGTAACCAGAGTTAACTAGGAAGTAGCCAGGTAGTAACCATAGTTAACCAGGTAGTAACCAGAGTTAACCAAAAAGTAAACAAGAAGTAACCAGGTAGTAACCAGAGTTAACCAGAAAATAAACAAGAAGTAACCAGGTAGTAACCAGAGTTAACCAGAAAATAAACAAAAAGTAACCAGGTAGTAACCAGAGTTAACCAGGAAGTAACCAGGTAGTAACCAGGAAGTAAACCGTAAGTAACCAGGAAGTAACCAGGTATTAACCAGGAAGTAACCAAAGTTAACCAGGAAGTAAACAAGAAGTAACCAGAGTTAACCAGGAAGTAACCAGGTAGTAACCAGGAAGTAACCAGAGTTAACCAGGAAGTAACCAGAGTTAACCAGGAAGTAACCAGGTAGTAACCAGAGTTAACCAGGTAGTAACCAGAGTTAACCAGAAAATAAACAAAAAGTAACCAGGTATTAACCAGAGTTAACCAGGAAGTAACCAGGTAGTAAACAGAGTTAACCAGAAAGTAAACAAGAAGTAACCAGGTAGTAACCAGAGTTAACCAGGAAGTAACCAGGTAGTAACCATAGTTAACCAGGAAGTAACCAGGTAGTAACCAGAGTTAACCAGGAAGTAACCAGGTAGTAACCAGAGTTAACCAGGAAGTAACCAGATTTAACCAGGAAGTAACCAGGTAGTAACCATAGTTAACCAGGTAGTAACCAGAGTTAACCAGAAAATAAACAAAAAGTAACCAGGTATTAACCAGAGTTAACCAGGAAGTAACCAGGTAGTAAACAGAGTTAACCAGAAAGTAAACAAGAAGTAACCAGGTAGTAACCAGAGTTAACCAGGAAGTAACCAGGTAGTAACCAGAGTTAACCAGGAAGTAAACAAGAAGTAACCAGGTAGTAACCAGAGTTAACCAGGAAGTAACCAGGTAGTAACCAGAGTTAACCAGGAAGTAACCAGGTAGTAACCAGGAAGTAAACCGTAAGTAACCAGGAAGTAACCAGGTAGTAACCAGAGTTAACCAGGAAGTAAACAAGAAGTAACCAGGTAGTAACCAGAGTTAACCAGGAAGTAACCAGGTAGTAACCAGAGTTAACCAGGAAGTAAACAAGAAGTAACCAGGTAGTAACCAGAGTTAACCAGGAAGTAACCAGGTAGTAACCAAAGTTAACCAGGAAGTAAACAAGAAGTAACCAGGTAGTAACCAAAGTTAACCAGGAAGTAACCAAAGTTAACCAGGTAGTAACCAGGTAGTAACCAGAGTTAACCAGGAAGTAAACAAGAAGTAACCAGGTAGTAACCAGAGTTAACCAGGAAGTAACCAGGTAGTAACCAGAGTTAACCAGGAAGTAAACAAGAAGTAACCAGGTAGTAACCAGAGTTAACCAGGAAGTAACCAGGTAGTAACTAAAGTTAACCAGGAAGTAAACAAGAAGTAACCAGGTAGTAACCAGAGTTAACCAGGAAGTAACCAGGTAGTAACCAAAGTTAACCAGGAAGTAAACAAGAAGTAACCAGGTAGTAACCAAAGTTAACCAGGAAGTAACCAAAGTTAACCAGGAAGTAGCCTGTTAACCTGAGGTGAAACAACCACAGGAAGACAACACGTCTAAGATGGGCCTTTTGCTGTGGATCAGCGGTGGAACAAGAGAACCTGGTTCCATCCTGGAGTTCTCAGTGCTCCCATCGTCATCCTGGAAGGCTCTAATCCAGTGGTTCAACCAACCTGTGTGACCAGAGGGTTTTCCTTCTTGATCAGGGTGACGGTTAACAGTAACAATAAAGGGATAAATAAAGAATCAGCGTTTAGTCCAGTGCCCCCCTAAAAGCTCCAGATTTGTTTCTGCATTAATTATTGATTATTGATTACAGACACACTGCTGAATTGTTGATTGCAGCGTTCATTATTAATCAGAGTGTTTCTGTCTTAGAGATGTTGGACGGACGCTCCAACAAAACAAAATAAAATGAAACTCAGTTTATTGTTTGATTCATCCTGTTCAGGTTCAGACTGCTCTGACTTTGTCTTATGGTTTAACACTGACAAGCTTCTTCTTCTGTGGTGTTTTATCATGTTACTTTTCTGTTAGCTGTTAGCTTTTAGCTGTTACTGTTAGCTGTTACTGTTAGTTGTTAGCTGTTACTGTTAGTTGTTACTGTTAGCTGTTACTGTTAGCTGTTGCTGTTAATTGTTAGTTGTTAGCTGTTACTGTTAGCTGTTACTGTTAGTTGTTAGCTGTTACTGTTAGTTGTTACTGTTAGCTGTTACTGTTAGCTGTTGCTGTTAATTGTTAGTTGTTAGCTGTTACTGTTAGCTGTTACTGTTAGTTGTTAGCTGTTGCTGTTAGCTGTTACTGTTAGCTGTTGCTGTTAATTGTTAGTTGTTAGGTGTTGCTGCTAGCTGTTAGCTGTTACTGTTAGCTGTTAGTTGTTAGCTGTTACTGTTAGCTGTTAGTTGTTAGCTGTTACTGTTAGCTGTTGTTGTTAATTGTTAGTTGTTAGGTGTTGCTGTTAGCTGTTAGCTGTTACTTTTAGTTGTTAGCTGTTACTGTTAGCTGTCAGTTGTTAGCTGTTGCTGTTAGCTGTTACTTTTAGCTGTTGCTGTTACCTGTTGCTGTTCATTTTTAGCTGTTAGCTTTTAGCTGTTACTGTTAGCTGTTAGTTGTTAGCTGTTACTGTTAGCTGTTGCTGTTAATTGTTAGTTGTTAGGTGTTGCTGTTAGCTGTTAGCTGTTACTGTTAGTTGTTAGCTGTTACTGTTAACTGTTAGTTGTTACCTGTTGCTGTTAGCTGTTACTTTTAGCTGTTGCTGTTACCTGTTGCTGTTCATTTTTAGCTGTTAGTTGTTAGCTGTTGGTTGTTAGTTGTTAGCTGTTAGTTGTTACCTGTTAATTGTTAGCTGTTGCCATTAGTTGTTAGCTCTTAGTTGTTAGCTGTAGGGTGCTAGCTGCTGGTTGTTAGCTGTTAGCTGTTGCTATTAGTTGTTAGCTGTTGCCGTTAGTTGTTAACTGTTAGTTGTTAGCTGCTGGTTGTTAGCTGTTAGCTGTTGCTATTAGATGTTAGCTGTAGCCGTTAGTTGTTAACTGTTAGTTGTTAGCTGTTAGTTGTTAACTGTTAGTTGTTAGCTGTTAGTTGTTAGCTATTAGTTGTTAGTTGTTAGCTGTTAGCTTTTAGCTGTTGCCGTTAGGTGTTAGCTGTTAGTTGTTAACTGTTAGTTGTACACTGTTAGTTGTTAGCTATTAGTTGTCAGCTTTTAGCTGTTGCCGTTAGTTGTTAGCTATTAGTTGTTAGTTGTTAGCTTTTAGCTTTTAGCTGTTGCTATTAGTTGTTAACTGTGAGTTGTTGGCTGTTAGTTGTTAGCTGTTAGCTGTTGCTATTAGTTGTTAGCTGTTAGTTGTTAGCTATTAGTTGTTAGTTGTTAGTTGTTAGCTTTTAGCTGTTGCCGTTAGTTGTTAGCTATTAGTTGTTAGCTATTAGTTGTTAGTTGTTAGCTGTTAGCTTTTAGCTGTTGCCGTTAGTTGTTAGCTATTAGTTGTTAGTTGTTAGCTGTTAGCTTTTAGCTGTTGCCGTTATTTGTTAGCTATTAGTTGTTAGCTATTAGTTGTTAGTAATTAGCTGTTAGCTTTTAGCTGTTGCCGTTAGTTGTTAGCTGTTAGCTTTTAGCTGTTGCCGTTAGTTGTTAGCTGATGCTGAACCAGCTCTTTAACATCACTGCGGACCCATCATGATTGACTATAGAAAGCTCCAGAACAACCACTAAACTGACCCTTATATCCAACCAAAGTTCTACTGAGACCAGAATCAGGGATCCACTGAGACCATATCCAGGGATCCCCTGAGACCAGAACCAGGGATCCACTGAGAACAGAACCAGGGATCTACTGAGACCAGAACCAGGGACTATAAGATTCTGTTTGATGCTGGTGTGTTAACCTGTGGTTCTGGTTGGTTCACTTTTGGTTCTAAGTAGTTTATGTGTGGTTCTGGTTGGTCTATCTACAGATCTGGTTGGTTCACCTGTGGTTCTGGTACCAGGGTTTGTGTGTGTGATGCTGACTCACGGTTTACCTGGGGCTCTGGTTGGTTTACCTGTGGTTCTGGTTGGTTTACCTGTGGTTCTAGGTTACTTGTGGGTCTGGTAGGTTTACCTGCGGTTCTAGGTTACCAGTGGTTCTGGGTTACCTGTGGGTCTGGTAGGTTTACCTGTGGTTCTAGGTTACTTGTGGGTCTGGTAGGTTTACCTGCGGTTCTAGGTTACCAGTGGTTCTAGGTTACCTGTGGGTCTGGGTTACCAGTGGTTCTAGGTTACCTGTGGGTCTGGTAGGTTTACCTGTGGTTCTAGGTTACCTGTGGTTCTGGGTTACCTGTGGTTCTAGGTTACCTGTGGTTCTAGGTTACCTGTGGTTCTAGGTTACCTGTGGTTCTAGGCTACCTGTGGGTCTGGGTGGTTTACCTGTGGTTCTGGTTGGTTTACCTGTGGTTCTAGGTTACCTGTGGTTCTAGGTTACCTGTGGTTCTAGGTTACCTGTGGGTCTGGGTGGTTTACCTGCGGTTTTGGTACCAGGTCTTGACCTGCGTGTCGCTGAGCTGCAGGGCCGCTGCCAGCTCCATCCGGTCCTGGACACTCAGGTACTTCTGCTTCTGGAAGCTCCTCTCCAGTCTGGACAGCTGCTGGTCGCTGAACGCCGTCCGGGCCTTCCGAGGCTTCTTCAGCCGAACCGGGTCAGAACCGCCTCCGAGCGCTGGGTGATTGACAGACATGACATCATATCAGTGCTGTCAGCTGATTGGTCTGGTCTTGGTATTATTACTATTATTATTATTGTTATTATTATTATTGTTATTACTATTATTATTATTATTATTATTATTTATTTATTTATTTATTATTATTGCTGCAGCTGAACCCTGTGAGTTTTCTGGCTACTCCTATATCAGTATTGATGCTGACAGTCCTAAAAACAGCTGCAATACCAGGAAGTTCTAATGAAATGTGTTCATTCAGGGTGAAGCTGCTGCTGGTTCACTTCCATCTATCGATCTGATCGATCAGGTATTAACTGATGTGACGACATGAGAACATCATTCATGTAGCGACTCTCATTATATCTAAACATATATTTATTATGTGTGACATGTTGCTGAATGTCTGCAGGTCTCTGATCAATGTTTTTCTTTTCTTTTCTCTTTTTTTTTCTTCAATAATCGGCTGATCAATCAATCAATAAATCAACAATCAAAGAATATTTTCAGGTGATTTTCTGACATTTCCTTTTGTCTTTCTACTTTTTCTTATTCCCGTGTGAAACTTCAAATCCTTAATATTCAATAGGTGAAATCAATCAGAATGATCACTGATCGATCAGATGATCAATAATCCATGATCGATCTTCGTCATCAGATTTCTATCAAAAGCAGCAGAAACGAGAAAAAAGATCCGGTTTGAATGGAAACTGAAGAAACAGCGAGTCAGAGGGTCTGAAGCCTCCATCACAACCGATAATCAATGTTTGAATCAATACTGGACCAGTCAGTACGGAGAACAGCGTCAGCGATCAATAAACCAATCAATCAATCAATCAATCAATCAATCAATAAACCAATCAATTAATCAGTCAATCAACAAACCAATCAATCAATCAAAGCCTTTCCTTCATTTACTTCAGATCTCAACTTTTTAAACGTGTTTAAACGTCTCCTGGTCCAAAGAGCTGTGGAGCTGATTTAGCGGACAGACTAGTCGATCCAGAACCAGAACCTCCAGAGCTCTGGTTCTGAACCTCCAGAGTTCTGGTTCTGGAGCTCTGCACACATCAGCCCGGACCTCCAGCAAACCTCCAGCCCACCATCAGACCTGCTCCCCGGGTTTCGTTCTCACCTCTGGTCTCGCTGTCAGAAGAAGAGCTGCTCTGACTTTCATCCGCTCCGGACTGGACCGGTTCGACTTCCAGCTCCGACTGACCCGGGTCAGAACAGCCCGGACCCAGGTCAGAGCAGGACCGACAGTCCGCGAGGATGTCCCGGATCAGGAAGGAGGAGCTGACGGAGCGGGGCTGCAGCGGAGCCTCCAGCCGGGCAGCGGACTCTCTCCGCGGGGAAGGAGGCTCCGAGCAGCCGCTGCCCGCCGGGCTGAGCTCCGGAGGATGAGACCGGGAGAGGAGCGCTGCGGGCGGCCTGAGGGAGAGCAGGGAGTCGATGCAGAAGCAGTCCATCTCCGTCCGGACAGGTGAGTCAGTTCAGGCAGCAGGTGAGAGGACACATGACACCCGGACAAGTGACGACAGCATGACGGCGTTAGTTCAGCTGCGACGTCACTCTGATCATTTTAAAGTAGAATTTAAAAAACTGAAGTGTGAAGTTATTGATCCGGATCGATCAGCTGCTGATTTGAGCCTCACAGACAGAAACACATGAAGGTTGCTCCTCCTCTTCATCATCATCTTCATCATCTTCATCACCTGTCTCCTCCTCCTGTATTTGTCTGACAGTCACTTCAGAGCATCCACTACCTCATCACCTCAACAGAAACCAGTTCTCTCAGAACCTTTTCATCAAGGTCAGTCCAGAACCTAGAGGTCCCTCAGGGTGAAGGCCCACCTCGGACCAGAACAGGTTCCAGTGTAGAACTGAGGAACCTCTGGAAGAACCACAGACACATTTAGACTGTTTCACTGTTTATTTGTCCTCAGAGGTTCTTCTGTCCTTGCTCCGGTCCGGTCAGTCCGGTCGGTCCGGACTGGTCCGGTCTGGTCTGGTCGGTCCCCTGAAGTTCTGCTGGACATCCGGTTCCACCGCTGAGCCTGAGGGCCCGAACACGAGCTGCCGGGTTCCTGAAGGTGTCCAGAGCCGGAGACACCTGCACACAGAGCAGACCTCACCTGTCACCTGATCGCCAGCCCTCACCTGTACACAGGTGTGCTGAGGTGTGTGTGTGTGTGTGTGCTACCTGTGTGAACTGGGACAGCTGTACAGGTGTGTGTGTGACAGGTAGAGGTCGGCTCCTCCTCAGCAGGCTGGTTCTGGTTTCTGCAGCTCCACCTGGTTTCACCTGCACAGAGCATCAGCTGCAGATGTTTCACCTGCTGAGTGTCTTCACTCAACTCACTCCAACCAACCAACCAACCAACCAACTAGTTAACTAAGTAACCAACTAACCAACCAACTAGTTAACTAAGTAACCAACTAACCAACCAACCAACTAGTTAACTAAGTAACCAACTAACCAACCAACTAGTTAACTAAGTAACCAACTAACCAACCAACTAGTTAACTAAGTAACCAACTAACCAACCAACCAACTAGTTAACTAAGTAACCAACTAACCAACCAACTAGTTAACTAAGTAAACAACTAACCAACCAACCAATTAGTTAACTAAGTAAACAACTAACCAACCAACCAACTAGTTAACTAAGTAACTAACTAACCAACCAACTAGTTAACTAAGTAACCAACTAACCAACCAACCAACTAGTTAACTAAGTAACTAACTAACCAACCAACCAAGTAGTTAACTAAGTAAACAACTAACCAACCAGCTGACTGAGTTTTAAAGTGCAGGTGTGTTTTCAGGTTCAGGTGTTTTCAACAGTCCATCTGACAGTAAATAAAAATGAAGCTGTTTTCTTTAAATGATTTAACCTTCTGGCGTGTGATGTCATACAGACAGGTGTGTTCTCACCTGGCGTGTGATGTCATACAGACAGGTGTGTTCTCACCTGGCGTGTGATGTCATACAGACAGGTGTGTTCTCACCTGGCGTGTGATGTCATACAGACAGGTGTGTTCTCACCTGGCGTGTGAGGCTGTTGTGGTTCCTGTTCAGCTGCTCGTCCAACCAGTTGCGTCCGTATTGATGAGACAGAAGGTCTGACAGCGGAGACGACGGCCTGACGGACACACGATCACTGATTGATCACTGATTGATCACTGACGATCATTGACCAATCATTGACTGATCACTGACTGATCACTGACTGATCACTGATCAATAATCAGTTTTGGTGTCTGAGGGTTCTTCTCACCTGTTTCTGACTCCAAACGTCATGTCCGGTACTGGTGCTGGTCGGCGTGAGGCTCCGCCCTCACTGCGCCTGGGGGTGGGGTTCTGTGTGCAGGCCCCGCCCATCTGAGCCCGGTACTGACTGATCTCTTTGGACGTGACCAGACCGGATCGAACCGCCTCCCGGTTCAGAGACACGAAGTCCGGACACACAACAGAATCCTCCTCTGTAGACGGAACGTTCCAGCTGGACAGAACTGACACAGAGAGGAGCGATCAGAACCACAGCTGGTCCTGGTCCTGGTCCTGGTTCTGGTCCTGGTCCTGATCAGGGTCAGATGGTTGGAGGTCTCTGACTGGTCGGGTATAACTCTGCTAACGTGAAGCTTCTTTAACTGGCCAGGATGTGTGTGTTCATTTCTGTGTGTTTGTGTGTGTGTCTGTGTGTGTGTTCATTTCTGTGTGTTTGTGTGTGTATGTGTGTGTGTGTGTGTGTGTGTGTGTGTGTGTGTGTGTGTGTTCATATCTGTGTGTGTGTCTGTGTGTGATTGACAGATGAAAGGAGTCTCGTGTTCAGTTTAGTGTGTCGTGATGTGTGTGTGTGTGTTTGAGTGACAGCAGTGATTGTTGCCTAAAGGCATGTTTCCTTCACACAAACACACTCTGACAGCTGACCGCTGCTACACACACACACACACACACACACATACACCGTTCTTCCTCTGTGTTTGTGAGGACGATCATTGACATAATAAATTGTCAGGACAATGTTCCTGAATATAAGTTTAAACCTGAAGCTAACACTGTTAGCATAGAAAAGCAGCCCAAAGAGCTAAAGATTAGCATTACAACCTAAACACTGGGATAAGAAGTAGGGACTAGCATAGCAGCAGTAGCATTATCATACACTATTAACACAAAGTTCTAACATTCATGTTAGAATTTGTGTAGCTGTTTATATGCTAACAGTTGTTCATATGCTAACAGTTGTTTAAATGCTAACAGTTGTTCATATGCTAACAGTTGTTCATATGCTAACAGTTGTTTAAATGCTAACAGTTGTTCATATGCTAACAGTTGTTCATATGCTAACAGTTGTTTATATGCTAGCGACAGTTTATATGCTAATGGCTGGTTTATGCTAACGGTTTTATGCTAATGGTGGTTTATATGATAGCAACTGTTTAAATGCTATCTCCTCGCTTATGCTAACAGTTGTTTATATACTAATAGATGTTTATATTCTAGCAGCTATTTAAATGCTAACAACTGTTAAAATTCTAACAAGTGTTTCATGCTAACAGCTTTTTTATGCTAACAGCTGGTTATATAGTAATTGCTGTTTAAATGTCGACAGCTGTTTATATGCTAACAGCTGTATTTACACTAATATGTCTAAATGCTAAAACCTGCTTACATGCTACCCATGGTTTATGAGCTAACAGCTGTTTAAATGCTAACAGCTGTTGAAGTGCTAACACTGAAGCACAGACATCATGGCGTTCAAGGCGGGGCTTACCTTCGGCCACGCCTCCATCTTTGCGCGTGCTGCTCATTCCAAAAGTGAAGTCTGGACCAGGAACAGTCAGACCTCTGGACCGGCTCTGACCCAGAGGAGCCTGGGGACGGTACCATCATCTTCATCATCATCATCATCATCATCATCATCATCATCATCATCATCAACATCATCATCAACATCATCATCATCATCATCAACATCACCATCATCATCATCATCATCAACATCATCATCATCATCATCATCATCACGATCATCATCATCATCATCATCATCATCATCATCATCACCATCATCACGATCATCATCATCATCATCATCATCATCATCATCTTCATCATCATCATCACGATCATCATCATCATCATAATCATCATCTTCATCATCACGATCATCATAATCATCTTCATCACCATCATCATCATCATCATCATAATCACGATCATCATCATCATCATCACCATCATCACGATCATCATAATCATCTTCATCACCATCATCATCATCACCATCATCATCATCATAATCACGATCATCATCATCATCATCATCATCATCATCATCATCATCATCACCATCATCACCATCATCATCATCATCATCATCACCATAATCACCAAGATCATCATCATCATCACGATCATCATAATCATCATCTTCATCATCACGATCATCATAATCATCTTCATCATCACCATAATCACGATCATCATCATCATCATCATCATCATCATCATCATCATCATCATCACCATCATCATCATCATCACCATCATCACGATCATCATAATCATCTTCATCACCATCATCATCATCATCACCATCACCATCATCATCATCATAATCACGATCATCATCATCATCATCCTCATCATCATCATCACCATCATCATCATCATCACCATCATCATCATCATCATCATCATCATCATCATCACCATCATCATCATCATCATCATCATCATCATCATCATCATCATCATCACCATCATCATAATCACGATCATCATCATCACCATCATCATCATCATCATCATCATCATCATCACCATCATCATCATCATCACCATCATCACGATCATCATAATCATCTTCATCACCATCATCATCATCATCACCATCACCATCATCATCATCATAATCACGATCATCATCATCATCATCCTCATCATCATCATCACCATCATCATCATCATCACCATCATCATCATCATCATCATCATCATCATCATCATCATCATCACCATCATCATCATCATCATCATCATCATCATCATCATCATCATCATCACCATCATCATCATCATCATCACGATCATCATCATCATCATCATCATCATCATCATCACCATCATCATCATCATCACCATCATCATCATCATCATCATCATCACGATCATCATAATCATCTTCATCACCATCATCATCATCATCATCGTCATCATGTTGTATCTTTATGGCTGTTTACTGGTTGTTTATTGGCTGTTTACTGGTTGTTTACTGATTGTTTACTGGTTGTTTACTGGTTGTTTATTGGCTGTGGTTGTTGTGTTGCTGATGCTGGTACCTTGATGTGCAGGGGGTTGGTCAGCATTGAGTCTCTGAAGACGCCGAGTCGAGGTGAGGACATGATGAAGACGATGAAGACGATGAAGATGATGGAGCTGGTGAAGATGATGAAGATGATGAAGATGATGAAGCAGCTTCTGTTCACACAAACATGTTAAAGCACATTGATCACCTTTAAATCTGATTCTGGATGAAGAACATCTTTACTGATTCACCTGTCAATCATTCTGTCTACTTATTGATCAGTGATGTAAAGTGATTAGTAATCATCAGGGCTGGGTATTGGCACTAATCAATGACTTGATTGATCACTGCTGTGACACGTTTGTATTAAATATGACCTGAACATATGAACTGTAAATAAAACCTTTGATTAAACATAAAATATGAGACACGAACATTTAACCTCCCTGAGAGCCTTCATGTGATCAGTGATCGATCAGTTTCCTCTTCGGCTATTATTAGTTTACTGGTAAACAGGACACTGCGCAGGCGCATCAAGCAGCTGTTGTCTGATATTTAAACACGGACTTTTCACTGCGTCCTGATAATAATGAACTTATTCAGTCATCTCCAGGTGACTCACCTGTTTCTGTGTCCTACGGTGTCGAGCTGACCGGTTGCCATGGCAACAGGACGCTCAACGTCCGCAGAAAACAAACAGGAAGTTTGTACGGAAGCCCAGAGCAGCCAGAAAGGGTCCGATAGAATGTGGAAGATGAGCGCAGAGCTGCTGATGCTGATCGGCTGAGTCCTCTGAACGCTTCATCACAGCGTCCTCCTGGTTTCTGTAGGTGAAAACCCTGTTTGGGGACAGGTCAGGGTTTAGAAGCTGCAGAAGAAACGGAGGAAGCAAGCAGAGCGTTTAAAGGTGACAGAGAGAGATGAGGAGTCCAGGACAGACTGACGTGAACTGGAACTTTAACCAGACTGCTGCTGTGTTTTATTGGTTTCAGGTTATTTCTGAACCGAAGTTCTCAGGTTTTTATGTCACAGCAGGAAATACGAGCACGAACGGAAACACTCGAATCAAGCGGCTCTGAGCGCTACTTCCGGTCGTTACTTCCTCCAGAGGGCCTGCAGGGGGCGGCAGAGAGCGCTGCTGCGTTCACGGACTGCGTGGAAAATATCATA
>JAMOIN010000546.1:0-52176 GCA_024666655.1 Dascyllus trimaculatus
TATCTATGGACCAGGTCTGGACCCGTGGACTGGGTCTATCTATGGACCAGGTCTGGACCCGTGGACTGGGTCTATCTATGGACCAGGTCTGGACCTATGGACTGGGTCTATCTATGGACCAGGTCTGGACCTGTGGACTGGGTCTATCTATGGACCAGGTCTGGACCTGTGGACTGGATCTATCTATGGACCAGGTCTGGACCTATGGACTGGGTCTATCTATGGACCAGGTCTGGACCTGTGGACTGGGTCTATCTATGGACCAGGTCTGGACCTGTGGACCGGGTCTATCTATGGACCAGGCCTGGACCTGTGGACTGGGTCTATCTATGGACCAGGTCTGGACCTGTGGACTGGGTCTATCTATGGACCAGGTCTGGACCTGTGGACTGGGTCTATCTATGGACCAGGTCTGGACCTGTAGACTGGGTCTATCTATGGACCAGGTCTGGACCTGTGGACTGGGTCTATCTATGGACCAGGTCTGGACCTGTGGACTGGGTCTATCTATGGACCAGGTCTGGACCTGTGGACTGGGTCTATCTATGGACCAGGTCTGGACCTGTGGACTGGGTCTGTCTATGGACCAGGTCTGGACCCATGGACTGGGGCTATCTGCTAACAGGCCCGACCTTATGGGACTGGCTCATCTATGGACCAGGTCTGGTTCCATGACTTGGCCTGACCTGCGGGAACAGGCCTGACCCATGGGACTGGGTCTATTCATGGACCAGTCTGGGACCCTATGGACTGGGTCTATCTATGGACCAGGTCTGGACCTATGGACTGGGTCTATCTAAGGACCAGTCTGGACCTGCTGATCTAGTTCATTCATGACCAGGTCTGGACCTGTGGACTGGGTCTATCTATGGACCAGGTCTGGACCTATGGACTGGGTCTATCTATGTCTGCATCATGGCTCCACATGGAGAAGAAGTGAACAGAGGAAGGGAACAATGTGACTGTGAGACTGGACAAAGATGGAAAAGGATCCAGGAAGACCAGTGATCCACTAAGAACCAGTGAAGCCCAGTGTCAGCAGGAACCAGGAGGTCTAGAAGGAGCCATAGTAGCACTGATCAGAGCTCCTACAATGACTCCACGGACAGGGAACTACTTTCACTATCTAGCTGCGGACAACAGACGGCAGCTGCTTCACACTTGGACCAGGGCTGATCAATGGAGACCAGAGTTAGTGTGGAGCTCAGACAGTGTGGAGGAGCCTGGAGAACATCAACCTCTATGGACGGAGGACCACAACTAAACCTGGCTGCTGCTCACAACTAAACTTCAGATGGAGCTAAAGAAGATGAAGAGAAGCCTGATGGATGCTGGAGAACATTGTCTGGTCACATGAAGATCAATGAGTTGGGCTCAGATGGAGTCCAGAACCTGACCAGGACCACCACAGTGGATCATAGTCCTGACAGTGAAGCACGGAGGTGGAGTGTGATGGTGGATAAAGGTGCTGATGACGTTTAGAGATGCTCCATGAAGCTCTGAGGAGGAACCAGAACACTGGCTGACCACATGGAGAAGAGGAAGATTTATCCAGAGAACAACATCAGACCAGAGCTTCTAGACCAGGACTAAGAGGAACCAGGACCTGGACAGTGAGAGTCCAGACCTGGACCCAGCAGAGGAAGGTAGAGCAACACAACCCCTCCAGCAAAGAGCAGCTGAACCCAACAGAGAAGATGTGAGAAGATGTGAGCAGCAATGATGGACTCTGGTTTCCTCCAAGCTGAGGAGGACTGAGTCTGTCTCCAGCAGTAAAGGACTGAATAAATACTCTTAAATAAATACTTGGAAGTAATCTGATTACTGTATGACTGATACAGTAGAGAATCACTTCGGCTGTAAATACAGTGTGAGTTTGTCTGTGAAGGTCTTCAGTCACTCAGGTCACCGTTATCCTACTTTCAGTCGTAGCATCTGGACGATTGAAACCAGGAGGACAGCTGGAGCTTCAACACATCAGGGTCTTTTATTTTGGTAAAACTCACCGGTCCGGTGAACTTGCAGGAAGCGAAGTCGCTGCAGCCTCCGTTTGTCTCTTCAACACACCTGGAGACGAAGAACAGCCGCTCTGAATGTGAACACCAGGTTCAACACAGGAAGTGGAACTTTAAACCCACCTGTTGATTGGCTCACAGGAATATCCGTCTCCTTGGTAACCGCTGCGGCAGGTGCAGTTCACTTGCAGCTCCGTCTGGCTGCAGTTGGCGTTCTGATGGCAGCCGCCGTTATACTCGGCGCAGAGATCTGGAGCTGCAGAGCAAATCAGAAAACCAGATTCCAGATTACAGTCAAACAGTCAGAAAGACTGATCAGTTCATTCACACTGTTCTACTCATTTTAACTCACTGTGGATTCATTTTAACTCACTGTGGGCTCATTTTAACTCACTGTGGATTTATTTTAACTCACTGTGGGCTCATTTTAACTCACTGTGGGTTCACTTTAACTCACTGTGGGTATATTTTAACTCACTGTGGATTCATTTTAACTCACTGTGGGCTCATTTTAACTCACTGTGGATTTATTTTAACTCACTGTGGGCTCATTTTAACTCACTGTGGGTTCATTTTAACTCACTGTGGATTTATTTTAACTCTCTTTGGATTTATTTTAACTCACTGTGGGTTCATTTTAACTCACTGTGGATTTATTTTAACTCACTGTGGATTAATTTTAACTCACTGTGGATTAATTTTAACTCACTGTGGGTTCACTTTAACTCACTGTGGGTATATTTTAACTCACTGTGGATTCATTTTAACTCACTGTGGGCTCATTTTAACTCACTGTGGATTTATTTTAACTCACTGTGGGCTCATTTTAACTCACTGTGGGTTCACTTTAACTCACTGTGGGTATATTTTAACTCACTGTGGATTCATTTTAACTCACTGTGGGCTCATTTTAACTCACTGACGGTTCACTTTAACTCACTGTGGGTATATTTTAACTCACTGTGGGTTCACTTTAACTCACTGTGGGTATATTTTAACTCACTGTGGATTCATTTTAACTCACTGTGGGCTCATTTTAACTCACTGTGGATTTATTTTAACTCACTGTGGGCTCATTTTAACTCACTGTGGGTTCACTTTAACTCACTGTGGGTATATTTTAACTCACTGTGGATTCATTTTAACTCACTGTGGGCTCATTTTAACTCACTGTGGATTTATTTTAACTCACTGTGGGCTCATTTTAACTCACTGTGGGTTCATTTTAACTCACTGTGGATTTATTTTAACTCTCTTTGGATTTATTTTAACTCACTGTGGGTTCATTTTAACTCACTGTGGATTTATTTTAACTCACTGTGGATTAATTTTAACTCACTGTGGATTAATTTTAACTCACTGTGGGTTCACTTTAACTCACTGTGGGTATATTTTAACTCACTGTGGATTCATTTTAACTCACTGTGGGCTCATTTTAACTCACTGTGGATTTATTTTAACTCACTGTGGGCTCATTTTAACTCACTGTGGGTTCACTTTAACTCACTGTGGGTATATTTTAACTCACTGTGGATTCATTTTAACTCACTGTGGGCTCATTTTAACTCACTGACGGTTCACTTTAACTCACTGTGGGTATATTTTAACTCACTGTGGGTTCACTTTAACTCACTGTGGGTATATTTTAACTCACTGTGGATTCATTTTAACTCACTGTGGGCTCATTTTAACTCACTGTGGGTTCACTTTAACTCACTGTGGGTATATTTTAACTCACTGTGGATTCATTTTAACTCACTGTGGGCTCATTTTAACTCACTGTGGATTCATTTTAACTCACTGTGGGCTCATTTTAACTCACTGTGGATTTATTTTAACTCACTGTGGGCTCATTTTAACTCACTGTGGGTTCACTTTAACTCACTGTGGGTATATTGTAGCTCACTGTGGATTCATTTTAACTCACTGTGGGCTCATTTTAACTCACTGTGGGTTCACTTTAACTCACTGTGGATTCATTTTAACTCACTATGGTTCATTTTAACTCACTGTGGTTCATTTTAACTCACTGTGGTTCATTTTAACTCACTTTGGATTCATTTTAACTCACTGTGGTTCATTTTAACTCACTGTGGTTCATTTTAACTCACTTTGGATTCATTTTAACTCACTGTGGTTCATTTTAACTCACTATGGTTCATTTTAACTTACTGTGGTTCATTTTAACTCACTGTGGTTCATTTTAACTCACTTTGGATTCATTTTAACTCACTGTGGTTCATTTTAACTCACTATGGTTCATTTTAACTCACTATGGTTCATTTTAACTCACTGTGGTTCATTTTAACTCACTGTGGTTCATTTTAACTCACTTTGGATTCATTTTAACTTACTGTAGGTTCATTTTTCGACTGACAGCTCCCTGAGTCTCTGTCATGGCTGCCGGTCACAGTAACTGGAGACTTTACAGTGAAAACACACCAGAACTAATCCATCAGACTAATTTCCACCAGATGGGACCTTTAATGTTGTTTGGTTTGAATCTGGACCAGTTGCAGCTTCACTTTCATGTTTCAGCCGTCAGGTGAAGGAGTCCGTCCTGCTGCATGCAGGCTGATCACTGAAGCAGCAGCACAGCCATGTTGTCAGGGTTTGTCTGGGTCTAAAGCTGTTTGAGCTGCTCTGGATCTGGACTTTATCGGGTCACACTGACCTGGGAGCAGCTGCAGCCTTCGACCAACATGTGGGAGTGTTACAGTGTCCAGACTCTGAAGGCCGGGTCTGTCCTCAGTCCTACTCTTTAGATTCCACTGTCTGATCTCCGCTGTGTCTCATCATCTTCATGTTTCTACTCACGAGGTTCTGGGCTGCAGAAGGTTCCGTTTCCCTGGAATCCGGGTTTACAGCGACAGCCGACGCCGGACACACAGTCGGCCTGAAGGTGGCAGCGCCGGCACTCCTCCGGGATCGAACCTGGACAGGAAACATGGAAAACAGGCCTTCAAAATAAAGGTCATGAGCTTCAGTCAGAACAAACTTTAACCTGCACCTAAACCTGAATCCTTAAAACCTGATCAGGTGGTCGAGACGGTAAACAGCAGCAAGACAGAGATCAGAGACAAGCTGCAAACGTATCTGTGATGAAATGTGAAGACAGGCTGAATCCTCCGAACCTTTGAAAGTCGTGTTTCCTTTAAAAGGTCACCACATTGACTTTATCAGCCAGGAACTACAGAAACGTTCAACTTCCTGGTTCCATCGGGAGAATTAACCAAATTAAAATTACATTGAATCACCTCATTCAACACGTGTCCTTCAAAAGTTTACATAATAAAACATTTATTCAAAAAAATAATTCAGAGCTCCTTAACGCAAGTCACCAGTGACAAAGACTCAGGGGGTTGTCAGTTGAAAAATGAGTCCATAGTGAAAGAAATGAGCCCACAGAGAAGAAAAATGAGACACAGTGAACTAAAATGAGCCCACAGTGAGTTAAAATGAATACACAGAGAAGAAAAATGAGCCTGCAGTGAGTTAAAATGAGACACAGTGAGTTAAAATGAACCACAGTGAGTTATAATGGGACACAGTGAGTTAAAATGAACCACAGTGAGTTAAAGTGAACCCACAGTGAGTTTAAATGAGCCCACAGTGAGTTAAAATGAACCACAGTGAGTTAAAATGAACCACAGTGAGTTTAAATGAGCCCACAGTGAGTTAAAATGAACCACAGTGAGTTATAATGGGACATAGTGAGTTACAATGGATCACAGTGAGTTTAAATAAGCCCACAGTGAGTTAAAATGAACCACAGTGAGTTAAAATGAACCACAGTGAGTTTAAATGAGCCCACAGTGAGTTAAAATGAGCCCACAGTGAGTTAACATGAACGACAGTGAGTTAAAATGAACCACAGTGAGTTAAAATGAACGACAGTGAGTTAAAATGAACCAGAGTGAGTTAAAATGAGACACAGTGAGTTAAAATGATCCCACAGTGAGTTAAAATGAGCCACAGTGAGTTAAAATGAGCCCACAGTGAGTTAAAATGAGCCCACAGTGAGTTAACATGAACGACAGTGAGTTAAAATGAACCACAGTGAGTTAAAATGAACGACAGTGAGTTAAAATGAACCAGAGTGAGTTAAAATGAGACACAGTGAGTTAAAATGATCCCACAGTGAGTTAAAATGAGCCACAGTGAGTTAAAATGAACCAGAGTGAGTTAAAATGAACCACAGTGAGTTAAAATGACCTACAGAGAAGAAAATGTGACAGGACACTTTCTGGGATTCATAAGGTTAAAGATCCTTCTCCAGAGTGAATCTACTAGTCTTCAGGATGTCTTCAGAGCCGTACAGGTCCAGTCAGAACCGGCTGGTCCCGATAGACTGGTGGTTCTGGACTCACCGATGTTGATCTGGCAGCGTTCTCCCTCCCAGCCGGGCCTGCAGACACACTGTCCAGAACCTTCCATGCCGTCTTCACACCGGCCCTGTGGTCCACACCTGCAGGCTGAGACAGAACAGATTCATCATCCGGCAGTTTGGTTCTGAACAGAGGGCAGATGTTCAGACTGTGACTCCTGGAAGGACGTGAAGCTGATCTGGGTTCAGTTTGACCAGAACTCCCATGTGTCATGTGTCTGTTTGCTGGACTGACGAAGGCTCAGGTTTGAAAGAGCTGATCTGGAGTGAAGCTGTGAGGCTGGAACAGACGCTGATCAGCAGCTGTCGGTGTTTTCAGACTCTCTGCTGACTGACGGCAGCTGCCAGGTCGGTCCGGAGCTGGATGAACGCCCAGCTGAGGATGCTGAGTCTGGAGCGTTACCATGGCGACAGACTGCTGAGACCGTCTGCCGACTCTGAGTTCTTATTTTGGGCGGATGTTGGGGGTCACAGCAGCGGTGGAAAAACAACAGGACAGAATTTACACAGCAGGACCGACTCGATTAATCCTGTCTTATTGTTTCTGCTCTATTTTCTGAGCAAACATGAAACATAACCTGCTGCTGCCTGGACGTTAAACTGAGCTCCTCCACCGTGTTGTACCCAGCTTCACTTCCCCAGCCCATTCAGTAGTGTAGAACGGTCTGACTGTACCTCACTGATGTCTGTAGTGTAGAATGGTCTGACTGTACCTCACTGATGTCTGTAGTGTAGAATGGTCTGACTGTACCTCACTATCATTGTGTAGTATAGGATGGTCTGACTGTACCTCACTATCATTGTGTAGTATAGGATGGTCTGACTGTACCTCACTATCATTCTGTAGTGTAGAATGGTCTGACTGTACCTCACTATTATTGTATAGTGTAGAATAGTCTGACTGTACCTCACTATTATTGTATAGTGTAGAATGGTCTGACTGTACCTCACTATCATTCTGCAGTGTAGAATGGTCTGACTGTACCTCACTATTATTGCATAGTGTAGGATAGTCTGACTGTACCTCACTATCATTCTATAGTGTAGGATGGTCTGACTGTACCTCACTATTATTGTATAGTGTAGAATGGTCTGACTGTACCTCACTATCATTGTGTAGTCTAGAACAGTCTGACTGTACCTCACTACCATTGTGTAGTGTAGAATGGTCTGACTGTACTTCACTATCATTCTGCAGTGTAGAACGGTCTGACTGTACCTCACTATCATTCTGCAGTGTAGAACGGTCTGACTGTACCTCACTATCATTCTGCAGTGTAGAATGGTCTGACTGTACCTCATTATCATTGTGTAGTGTAGAATGGTCTGACTGTACCTCACTATCATTCTGCAGTGTAGAACGGTCTGACTGTACCTCACTGATGTCTGTAGTGTAGAACGGTCTGACTGTACCTCACTATTATTGTGTAGTGTAGAATGGTCTGACTGCTCCTTACTATCATTCTGTAGTGTAGAATGGTCTGACTGTACTTCACTATTATTCTGTTGTGTAGAACGGTCTGACTATACCTCACCATAATTCTGTAGTGTAGAACGGTCTGACTGTACCTCACCATAATTCTGTAGTGTAGAATGGTCTGACTGTACCTCACTATTATTGTATAGTGTAGGATAGTCTGACTGTACCTCACTATCATTCTATAGTGTAGGATGGTCTGACTGTACCTCACTATTATTGTATAGTGTAGAATGGTCTGACTGTACCTCACTATCATTGTGTAGTCTAGAACAGTCTGACTGTACCTCACTACCATTGTGTAGTGTAGAATGGTCTGACTGTACCTCACTATCATTCTGCAGTGTAGAACGGTCTGACTGTACCTCACTATTATTCTGCAGTGTAGAACGGTCTGACTGTACCTCACTATCATTCTGCAGTGTAGAATGGTCTGACTGTACCTCATTATCATTGTGTAGTGTAGAATGGTCTGACTGTACCTCACTATCATTCTCCAGTGTAGAATGGTCTGACTGTACCTCACTGATGTCTGTAGTGTAGAACGGTCTGACTGTACCTCACTATTATTGTGTAGTGTAGAATGGTCTGACTGTACCTCACTATCATTCTGCAGTGTAGAACGCTCTGACTGTACCTCACTATCATTCTGCAGTGTAGAACGGTCTGACTGTACCTCACTATCATTCTGCAGTGTAGAACGGTCTGACTGTACCTCACTATCATTCTGCAGTGTAGAACGGTCTGACTGTACCTCACTATCATTCTGCAGTGTAGAATGGTCTGACTGTACCTCATTATCATTGTGTAGTGTAGAATGGTCTGACTGTACCTCACTATCATTCTCCAGTGTAGAATGGTCTGACTGTACCTCACTGATGTCTGTAGTCTAGAACAGTCTGACTGTACCTCATTACCATTGTGTAGTGTAGAATGGTCTGACTGTACCTCACTATCATTCTGCAGTGTAGAACGGTCTGACTGTACCTCACTATCATTCTGCAGTGTAGAACGGTCTGACTGTACCTCACTATCATTCTGCAGTGTAGAATGGTCTGACTGTACCTCATTATCATTGTGTAGTGTAGAATGGTCTGACTGTACCTCACTATCATTCTGCAGTGTAGAACGGTCTGACTGTACCTCACTGATGTCTGTAGTGTAGAATGGTCTGACTGTACCTCACTATTATTGTGTAGTGTAGAATGGTCTGACTGCTCCTTACTATCATTCTGTAGTGTAGAATGGTCTGACTGTACTTCACTATTATTCTGTTGTGTAGAACGGTCTGACTATACCTCACCATAATTCTGTAGTGTAGAACGGTCTGACTGTACTTCACCATAATTCTGTAGTGTAGAATGGTCTGACTGTACCTCACTATTATTGTATAGTGTAGGATAGTCTGACTGTACCTCACTATCATTCTATAGTGTAAGATGGTCTGACTGTACCTCACTATTATTGTATAGTGTAGAATGGTCTGACTGTACCTCACTATCATTGTGTAGTCTAGAACAGTCTGACTGTACCTCACTACCATTGTGTAGTGTAGAATGGTCTGACTGTACCTTACTATCATTCTGCAGTGTAGAACGGTCTGACTGTACCTCACTATCATTCTGCAGTGTAGAACGGTCTGACTGTACCTCACTATCATTCTGCAGTGTAGAATGGTCTGACTGTACCTCATTATCATTGTGTAGTGTAGAATGGTCTGACTGTACCTCACTATCATTCTCCAGTGTAGAATGGTCTGACTGTACCTCACTGATGTCTGTAGTGTAGAACGGTCTGACTGTACCTCACTATTATTGTGTAGTATAGAATGGTCTGACTGCTCCTTACTATCATTCTGTAGTGTAGAATGGTCTGACTGTACTTCACTATCATTCTGTAGTGTAGAACGGTCTGACTATACCTCACCATAATTCTGTAGTGTAGAACGGTCTGACTGTACCTCACCATAATTCTGTAGTGTAGAATGGTCTGATTGCTTCTCACCATCATTCTGTAGTGTAGAATGGTCTGACTGTACCACACTATTATTGTGTAGTGTTGAATGGTCTGACTGTACCTCACTATCATTGTGTAGTGTAGAATGGTCTGACTGTACTTCACTACCATTGTGTAGTGTAGAACGGTCTGACTGTACCTCACTATTATTGTGTAGTGTAGAACAATCTGACTGTACCTACTATCATTGCGTAGTGTAGAATGGTCTGACTGTACCTGACTATCATTGTGTAGTGTAGAATGGTCTGATTGCTTCTCACCATCATTCAGTAGTGTAGAATGGTCTGACTGTACCTCACTATCATTGTGCAGTTTCGAATGGTCTGACTGTAACTTACTATCATTGTGTAGTGTAGAACGGTCTGACTGTAACTTACTATCATTCTGTAGTGTAGAACGGTCTGACTGTACCTTACTATCATTCTGTAGTGTAGAACGGTCTGACTGTACCTTACTACCATTCTGTAGTGTAGAACGGTCTGACTGTAACTTACTATCATTGTGTAGTGTAGAACGGTCTGACTGTACCTTACTATCATTCTGTAGTGTAGAACGGTCTGACTGTACCTTACTATCATTCTGTAGTGTAGAACGGTCTGACTGTAACTTACTATCATTCTGTAGTGTAGAACCTTCTGACTGTAACTTACTACCATTCTGTAGTGTAGAACGGTCTGACTGTAACTTACTATCATTCTGTAGTGTAGAACGGTCTGACTGTACCTTACTATCATTCTGTAGTGTAGAATGGTCTGACTGTACCTTACTATCATTCTGAAGTGTAGAACGGTCTGACTGTAACTTACTATCATTCTGTAGTGTAGAACGGTCTGACTGTACCTTACTATCATTGTGTAGTGTAGAACGGTCTGACTGTAACTTACTATCATTGTGTAGTGTAGAACGGTCTGACTGTAACTTACTATCATTCTGTAGTGTAGAACGGTCTGACTGTAACTTACTATCATTGTGTAGTGTAGAACGGTCTGACTGTAACTTACTATCATTCTGTAGTGTAGAACGGTCTGACTGTACCTTACTATCATTCTGTAGTGTAGAACGGTCTGACTGTAACTTACTATCATTGTGTAGTGTAGAACGGTCTGACTGTACCTTACTATCATTCTGTAGTGTAGAACGGTCTGACTATACCTCACTATGATTCTGTAGTGTAGAACGGTCTGACTATACCTCACTATGATTCTGTAGTGTAGAACGGTCTGACTGTACCTACTATCATTGTGTAGTGTAGAACGGTCTGACTGTAACTTACTATCATTCTGTAGTGTAGAACGGTCTGACTGTAACTTACTACCATTCTGTAGTGTAGAACGGTCTGACTGTAACTTACTATCATTCTGTAGTGTAGAACGGTCTGACTGTACCTTACTATCATTCTGTAGTGTAGAATGGTCTGACTGTACCTTACTATCATTCTGTAGTGTAGAACGGTCTGACTGTAACTTACTATCATTCTGTAGTGTAGAACGGTCTGACTGTACCTTACTATCATTGTGTAGTGTAGAACGGTCTGACTGTAACTTACTATCATTGTGTAGTGTAGAACGGTCTGACTGTAACTTACCATCATTCTGTAGTGTAGAACGGTCTGACTGTAACTTACTATCATTGTGTAGTGTAGAACGGTCTGACTGTAACTTACTATCATTCTGTAGTGTAGAACGGTCTGACTGTACCTTACTATCATTCTGTAGTGTAGAACGGTCTGACTGTAACTTACTATCATTGTGTAGTGTAGAACGGTTTGACTGTACCTTACTATCATTCTGTAGTGTAGAACGGTCTGACTATACCTCACTATGATTCTGTAGTGTAGAACGGTCTGACTATACCTCACTATGATTCTGTAGTGTAGAACGGTCTGACTGTACCTACTATCATTGTGTAGTGTAGAACGGTCTGACTGTAACTTACTATCATTCTGTAGTGTAGAACGGTCTGACTGTACCTTACTATCATTGTGTAGTGTAGAACGGTCTGACTGTAACTTACTATCATTCTGTAGTGTAGAACGGTCTGACTGTAACTTACTACCATTCTGTAGTGTAGAACGGTCTGACTGTAACTTACTATCATTCTGTAGTGTAGAACGGTCTGACTGTACCTTACTATCATTCTGTAGTGTAGAACGGTCTGACTGTAACTTACTACCATTCTGTAGTGTACAACGGTCTGACTGTAACTTACTATCATTGTGTAGTGTAGAACGGTCTGACTGTACCTTACTATCATTGTGTAGTGTAGAACGGTCTGACTGTACCTTACTATCATTGTGTAGTGTAGAACGGTCTGACTGTACCTTACTACCATTGTGTAGTGTAGAACGGTCTGACTATACCTCACTATGATTCTGTAGTGTAGAACGGTCTGACTGTACCTTACTATCATTCTGTAGTGTAGAACGGTCTGACTGTAACTTACTATCATTCTGTAGTGTAGAACGGTCTGACTGTAACTTACTACCATTCTGTAGTGTAGAACGGTCTGACTGTAACTTACTATCATTCTGTAGTGTAGAACGGTCTGACTGTACCCACTATGATTCTATGAGTCGGCTTCTCTAACGTTATGTTTTTTGAGTCACTTTAATCGTTAACATAAAGTGTCTTGTGTCCGTGGAGAATCAGATCCTCATGTTCTGGTATTCTCTTCAGCTGGGTCAGACCCAGTGTTCTGGTTCGGTTCTACCTGTGCAGTTGGCTCCGTAGTATCCGCGGCTGCACAGTTGGCAGGCCTTTCCTCTGAATCCTGCGAAGCACGAGCAGCTCCCTGAACCCAGAATGCCGTCGTCGCAGGTCCCGTGGTTTCCACAAGGGGCCTCCAAACCTCCAGGACACACTGAGACGCAAGAAGGACCAAGTTTAAAACACAGAGAAGGGACCTGAGAGGAAGCAGCGTTTATCAGACGGAGAGAACAGCGGGAGGTTTCCTCCTTCCAGGTCACACTCAGTCTGGACGATCCAACCGAAGGCGACTGGACTCTGTGAAGACGTTTGGCCAAACGTCTTCACAGAGTCCAGTCGCCTTCGGTTGAACCGTCCAGAACTTTACCGTAGATCCTCACATCACAGACAGTGACTGTTAGATGGAGTCAGCTCTATTTTGTTTTGTAAAACCTGTGACAGAAAAATCCTCTGGAACTAATCAGAGTCATTCTGACATCTTGAGTAAACACTGGGCGGACTCTGCACCAGGCCCTGGTCCTCCTCACCCTGACAGTCCCGGCTGTAGTGGTTCTTGCAGCACTTCTGGACCCAGGAGGGGAACATGCACACTCTCTTGCAGCCTCTCCGGCTGAAGGAGTCGTCCAGGTCGCCGTACCAGCGGCCGTATCCGCGGCCGTATCCGCTTCCGAAGCGGCTGCGGGAGTTGAAGCAGGGTTCTGTGGTTCTCTGGGGAACAGAGACATTCATCTGTTCAGGGTTCTGGCCCGGGCCGAGGTTCTGATGTCTGAGACGGATCTTACCGTGTCGACGTGTCTGAGGGGACACGACGGAGTGAAGACGCATCTTCCACAGCGACCCTGAAACGTTTAACACGAGAACCTTCAGCAGGGTTCTGCAGCTGGAACTGGGCCGAGCGGCGTCAGTCCTCAGAGCCAACAGTGAGGAAAAATGAGACGGGAGCTAAAAACGAGCTGGACCTGCTGCTGTGGTTGAAATGGTTCAGTCTGGTTCCTATTCAGTGAGCTGTACTCTGTGTCCCCTAGCATGACTGTAAACAGCAGTAAAAATACTGGTACTAACTGGATTAATGACTGCAGTCCTAGCGCTAGCATTAGCGCTAGCATTAACACTAGCATTAGCACTAGCATTAGCACTAGCATTAGCACTAGCATTAGCACTAGCATTAGCACTAGCATTAGCATTAGCAGTACTAACGTAGGTGGTTTTGTTCTCGATGCTGTCGCAGAACGCTCCGAGGCCCGGCGGCTCCAGCAGCTGGTCGATGCCGTAGGCCAAACCCTCGCTGAAGGTCAGGAAACGCTCCACAACTCTGGCCTCATTATCATTGATCAATACGGCCCCCTGATCGCACACACACACACACACACACACACACACACACGCACACGCACATGCACACACGCACACACACACACACACGCACACAAAATCAATAGAACTTCACAATACCAGCACGGAGTCAGAGTGAGACACAACAGCAGAGCAGCAAAGACGACAACAAGCCCCGAAACAATAAGGATGAAAAACGAGACTAAACAACAGAAAACGACAAAAACGGGAAAATCAACTAAAATGACCAAAAAAAACAACAAGTAGAAAAATAAACGACAAAAATGAGACACAATCATTAAAACGAGACACACAACAACACAAAGGGTTTGGTCGGAGTTTGTTTCTCACCACGAGGCTTCGGTCACAGCGATACTTGACGGTGGATCCATGCATGGAGCGAAACGACGAAAAGGAAGTGGGCTGACCCACATTCATCAGCTGCACACGCACACGCACACACACACACACACACACACAGAGTCATGTTTGACATCAACACCCGGGACGTT
This sequence comes from Dascyllus trimaculatus, assembly GCA_024666655.1. Taxonomy (NCBI): domain Eukaryota; kingdom Metazoa; phylum Chordata; class Actinopteri; family Pomacentridae; genus Dascyllus; species Dascyllus trimaculatus. The sequence continues at coordinate 14,445 of JAMOIN010000546.1, forward strand.
GACCGTCACGACACCCAAGAGTTCATCAAAACATCAGAAAGTCATTAGAAAAACACTGAAGATTCAAACAAAACAGACACAGAAGGAAGACGAGAATTAAAGGTCAGAAACAGTCAAACTGGAAAAAACATTAACATTCTATCTTTGTCACTGTCATCGTGTCGGTCGTTGGTAGTTTGTTGTTCCTGGTTTCAGTCGTTGGTAGTTTTTGTTCCTGGTGTCGGTCGTTGGTAGTTTTTGTTCCTGGTGTCGGTCGTTGGTAGTTTGTTGTTCCTGGTGTCAGTCGTTGGTAGTTTTTGTTCCTGGTGTCGGTCGTTGGTAGTTTTTGTTTCTGGTGTCAGTCGTTGGTAGTTTTTGTTCCTGGTGTCGGTCGTTGGTAGTTTTTGTTCCTGGTGTCGGTCGTTGGTAGTTTGTTGTTCCTGGTTTCAGTCGTTGGTAGTTTTTGTTCCTGGTGTCGGTCGTTGGTAGTTTTTGTTCCTGGTGTCGGTCGTTGGTAGTTTTTGTTCTTGGTGTCGGTCGTTGGTAGTTTTTGTTCTTGGTGTCAGTCGTTGGTAGTTTTTGTTCTTGGTGTCGGTCGTTGGTAGTTTTTGTTTCTGGTTTCGGTCGTTGGTAGTTTTTGTTCCTGGTGTCGGTCGTTGGTAGTTTTTGTTCTTGGTGTCGGTCGTTGGTAGTTTTTGTTTCTGGTGTCGGTCGTTGGTAGTTTTTGTTCCTGGTGTCAGTTGTTGGTAGTTTTTGTTCCTGGTGTCAGTCGTTGGTAGTTTTTGTAGTCGTGTCGGTCGTTGGTAGTTTTTGTTCCTGGTGTCAGTTGTTGGTAGTTTTTGTAGTCGTGTCGGTCGTTGGTAGTCTTTGTTCCTGGTGTCGGTCGTTGGTAGTTTTTGTTCCTGGTGTCGGTCGTTGGTAGTTTTTGTAGTCGTGTCGGTCGTTGGTAGTCTTTGTTCCTGGTGTCGGTCGTTGGTGTTGTTGTTCCTGGTTTGGTCGTTAGTAGTTTGTTCCTGGTGTCGGTCGTTGTTTTTTGTTCCTGGTTTCGGTCGTTGGTAGTTTTTGTTCCTGGTGTGTTGGTACTTTTTGTTCCTGGTGTCAGTCGTTGGTGTTTTGTTCCTGTTGTCAGTCGTTGGTAGTTTTTGTTCCTGGTTTCGCTTGTTGGTAGTTTTTGTTCCTGGTGTCAGTCGTTGGTAGTTTTTGTTCCTGGTGTCAGTCGTTGGTAGTTTTTGTTCCTGGTGTCAGTCGTTGGTAGTTTTTGTTCCTGGTTTCGGTCGTTGGTAGTTTTTGTTCCTAGTGTCAGTCGTTGGTAGTTTTTGTTCCTGTTGTCAGTCGTTGGTAGTTTTTGTTCCTGGTGTCAGTCGTTGGTAGTTTTTGTTCCTGGTGTCAGTCGTTGGTAGTTTTTGTTCCTGGTGTCAGTCGTTGGTAGTTTTTGTTCCTGGTGTCAGTCGTTGGTAGTTTTTGTTCCTGGTGTCGGTCGTTGGTAGTTTTTGTTCCTGGTGTCGGTCGTTGGTAGTTTTTGTTCCTGGTGTCGGTCGTTGGTAGTTTTTGTTCCTGGTGTCGGTCGTTGGTAGTTTTTGTTCCTGGTGTCGGTCGTTGGTAGTTTTTGTTCCTGGTGTCGGTCGTTGGTAGTTTTTGTTCCTGGTGTCGGTCGTTGGTAGTTTTTGTTCCTGGTGTCGGTCGTTGGTAGTTTTTGTTCCTGGTGTCAGTCGTTGGTAGTTTTTGTTCCTGGTGTCGGTCGTTGGTAGTTTTTGTTCCTGGTGTCGGTCGTTGGTAGTTTTTGTTCCTGGTGTCGGTCGTTGGTAGTTTTTGTTTGATCAGAGGTCTTAAGTGAAACAGAGACGGCTGAACCTGACGACCCCACATAAAGTTTTTAACCACTGTTTCTCTCTGGAACGAACATCGTTAACCACCACAGATATTTTCCTACTCTGGAGTTTCGGACGATGTGGGCCTTGACGAGGGCAGCCAGCTCGTCCTGGTGGTCCGGGCAGGTCAGCCAGCGCTGCCTCGCGGCCGGCAGGGCCTCCAGGGCCCGGTCCGTGGGCCAGAACACGGTGAAGGGCTGGTGGATGGACGTCTGCAGCACCGGCAGCATCCCGGCCTCCTGCAGGGATTCAGGCAGCAGCCATGTTAATGTACTATCTATGTATTATATATTACATAGACATTCAGTGAATAAACTGAGCTGGATTTATTAAACTTCCAACGTTTAGTGAACTAACCTGAGCCTAAAGTCACTTCATTCTACATGTTTATCATCCTCATGGTTTCTGGACTTGCTTGAGTTCATCAAGACGTTCCACCTCTCGTCTTGAACAAGAGGTGGAACGTCTTGATGAACCCAACGAACCGAGTCCAGATGATTGAAACTACGAGGACAACTAAACTAAACTAAACTAAACTAAAGCACGGGGCTCATGTCGCCTCCTCATCCTGGAGATATCTAACGATCTGTCTTTTACAAACTCTGAGAGACGATTCATCTCTTTTCTGTGGTTTCGTGTTTCGTGTGTCTCCTGAATAAAGAAGAGGTGAAGAAGGAGGAGGATGATGATGGAGTTTGATCTTCTCACCTCCACCAGTTTGTAGAAACGTCTGTAGCCATAAAAAGCAGCTGCTGAGCTGAAGTTCATCTACGGACAGACAGACGGAGGTCAGCTCTGAGGTCATTCATTCATCTTTCATGGGTTCAGACTCGACTCACCGACTTAGCCTCAAGCTTCGGTTTGTCTTTGAGGCTGAACGGCGTCAGCAGCTTATCGATGTGGTGAATGACTCCGTTAGTGGTGGTGTAGTCGCTCTTCACGATCCTCGAACTGTTGTTGATCCAAACCGAACCCTGCAGAGGAGAAACAGCAGAACCTCCTCAGGTCTGGACCTATGGACTGGGTCTATCTATGGACCAGGTCTGGACCTATGGACTGGGTCTATCTATGGACCAGGTCTGGACCTGTGGACTGGGTCTATCTATGGACCAGGTCTGGACCTATGGACTGGGTCTATCTATGGACCAGGTCTGGACCTGTGGACTGGGTCTATCTATGGACCAGGTCTGGACCTGTGGACTGGGTCTATCTATGGACCAGGTCTGGACCTATGGACTGGGTCTATCTATGGACCAGGTCTGGACCTATGGACTGGGTCTATCTATGGATCTGGACCTATGGACTGGGTCTATCTATGGACCAGGTCTGGACCTGTGGACTGGGTCTATCTATGGACCAGGTGGACCTGTGGACTGGGTCTATCTATGGACTGGGTCTGGACCTGTGGACTGGGTCTATCTATGGACCAGGTCTGGACCTGTGGACTGGGTCTATCTATGGACCAGGTCTGGACCTGTGGACTGGGTCTATCTATGGACCAGGTCTGGACCTATGGACTGGGTCTATCTATGGACCAGGTCTGGACCTGTGGACTGGGTCTATCCATGGACCAGGTCTGGACCTATGGACTGGGTCTATCCATGGACCAGGTCTGGACCTGTGGACTGGGTCTATCCATGGACCAGGTCTGGACCTATGGACTGGGTCTATCCATGGACCAGGTCTGGACCTGTGGACTGGGTCTATCTATGGACCAGGTCTGGACCTATGGACTGGGTCTATCTATGGACCAGGTCTGGACCTGTGGACTGGGTCTATCTATGGACCAGGTCTGGACCTGTGGACTGGGTCTATCTATGGACCAGGTCTGGACCTGTGGACTGGTCTATCTATGGACCAGGTCTGGACCTATGGACTGGGTCTATCTATGGACCAGGTCTGGACCTATGGACTGGGTCTATCTATGGACCAGGTCTGGACCTGTGGACTGGGTCTATCTATGGACCAGGTCTGGACCTGTGGACTGGGTCTATCTATGGACCAGGTCTGGACCTGTGGACTGGGTCTATCTATGGACCAGGTCTGGACCTGTGGACTGGGTCTATCTATGGACCAGGTCTGGACCTGTGGACTGGGTCTATCTATGGACCAGGTCTGGACCTGTGGACTGGGTCTATCTATGGACCAGGTCTGGACCTATGGACTGGGTCTATCTATGGACCAGGTCTGGACCTGTGGACTGGGTCTATCCATGGACCAGGTCTGGACCTGTGGACTGGGTCTATCCATGGAGGTCTGGACCTGTGGACTGGGTCTATCTATGGACCAGGTCTGGACCTGTGGACTGGGTCTATCTATGGACCAGGTCTGGACCTGTGGACTGGGGACCAGGTCTGGACCTGTGGATCTATGGACCAGGTCTGGACCTGTGGACTTGGTCTATCTATGGACCAGGTCTGGACCTGTGGACTGGGTCTATCTATGGACCAGGTCTGGACCTGTGGACTGGGTCTATCTATGGACCAGGTCTGGACCTGTGGACTGGGTCTATCTATGGACCAGGTCTGGACCTGTGGACTGGGTCTATCTATGGACCAGGTCTGGACCTGTGGACTGGGTCTATCTATGGACCAGGTCTGGACCTATGGACTGGGTCTATCTATGGACCAGGTCTGGACCTATGGACTGGGTCTATCTATGTCTGCATCATGGCTCCACATGGAGAAGAAGTGAACAGAGGAAGTGAACAATGTGACTGTGAGACTGGATCCAGGAAGACCAGTGATCCACTAAGAACCAGTGAAGCCCAGTGTCAGCAGGAACCAGGAGGTCTAGAAGGAGCCATAGTAGCACTGATCAGAGCTCCTACAATGACTCCACGGACAGGGAACTACTTTCACTATCTAGCTGTGGACAACAGACGGCAGCTGCTTCACACTTGGACCAGGGCTGATCAATGGAGACCAGAGTTAGTGTGGAGCTCAGACAGTGTGGAGGAGCCTGGAGAACATCAACCTCTATGGACGGAGGACCACAACTAAACCTGGCTGCTGCTCACAACTAAACTTCCAGATGGAGCTAAAGAAGATGAAGAGAAGCCTGATGGATGCTGGAGAACATTGTTTGGTCACATGAACATCAATGAGTTGGGCTCAGATGGAGTCCAGAACCTGACCAGGACCACCACAGTGGATCATAGTCCTGACAGTGAAGCACGGAGGTGACACCTTCTGTTACCGAACCACTTATAAACCTGCACTTACTGCTGATCAACTGATCACTTCTTGGGTTCATCTGTGTGTGTGTGTGTGTGTGTGTGTGTGTGTGTGTGTGTGTGTGTGTGTGTGTGTGTGTTACCTGCTGCAGGTTGAAGTGTATCATGTAACCTGACAGTGATATGACTTTCTCGGTAGTTTTCAGGTCACTGAGGGTCAAAGTTTCACAGGAGACGATGTGGTACCGAACCAGATCATCGATTCGTCCCCACTGCTTCCATTCATCAATCTGAACACACACACACACACACATACAAGCACTACATTTCAATAGATGTTCTGTATCAGGAAGCATCACTTCCTGTTTTGTAGTTCTTAACTTGTGATTTCTCTGCTCCATGTCTTTCCACTCACAGTGGTCTGGTTGTTGGTTTCCTCCACAGGAACAAACACCGTAAACGGACCGTCGCCATACAGCCGAGTGGAGTCGGAGCTCTGAACACCAGAAACAGGGATTCAGGGAGTTTATACTGATCCTGGGTCAGCTCATTTCACTGGAAGCTTTATTCAGGAATGAGCTGCTATTTAGGGCACTTCTAAAAAAATAAAGTATCACTGCTCCAAACCTGCTGGTGGGTTTTATAGTTCAGAGAGTTCATGACTGGAATTAACTCACCGTCATCATCTGTCTAAAGAAGTTGTTCTCCGGCTGTCGGTAAATCTCCTGCAGAACAGAAACACAGCGTCCTGTGAGGGGGCGGGGCCTAAAGCTGAAAGTGTGATGTCAGAGGTCATGTGACTCACGTTGCTGGTGGATCCTCGGCAGTTGAAGCCGTCGCCGATGTAACCGGATCGGCAGGTGCAGTTCCTCTGGCCCTGACCCATGTACTCACAGCGAGCGTATTTACTGCAGCCGCCGTTGTCCTGGAGACAAACAGCCAATCACATCACAGAACCGACATCAGCTGGTTCTCATTTTCTATGATGTCATCGGTAAACATTCTCAGTCGTCCAGGTCACGGTTGTCCTCGTAGTTTCAGTCGTAGCATCTGGACTAGCTGGAGTTTGTTGGAGACGTCCAGATGCTGCGACTGAAACCTCATCGGGATGTTTCTGATGCTTCTGCAGCACCAGCTCCTTCTTTAACCCTCTAAAAGCAGCAGACAGAGAAGATCATCTGTGGAGAAACAACCAGGACTACCACAGTGAAGCAGGGAGATGCAGGTCCAGCAGATGATGTGGACTCTGGATGTGTGGAGGTGATCTGCTTGAACTCATCTCTGAGTACCGTCAGATCTTGTCTCCTAATGTGGGACCTTTGAGACTTAAAGAATAAAAGGTTCGACTTCTGCTGCTGTAGTTTCCTGCTGAGGTCAGGAGGCAGCAGTTCAACGTACGTTTCTGCAGGGGTTCACGGGGAAACAGTACCGGCCGGATCCCTGGAAGCCCAGCTGACACCGGCAGGCCGTCTGAGGAAGCAGGAGGACATCAAACGTTTCATTACGTTTAGCAGAACATGAATGTTTACCTGTAGTGGGGTTTTACAGACTCCCTGTGCCGTTAAATTACAGATGATGTCTAATAAATGACAGAACAACTATTAATTTACATGTAAACTGTGAAACACAGTATTTATACAAACTAGTTGAGTCATTTTAAATCCCTGAGAACATCTTCACAGACGTTTGCTGTCATTTCACTGGTTGTCCATCGTTCTAACGTTACAGACTCGACCATCCAACAGGTCTGTCTCTGGTAAACCTTCAAACAGCAGACAGGTCAGCAGACAGAGTCCTGGAGGACATGTGGGCGGTCAGATCTTTCCCATGTGGAGTAAACAGACGTCCTCCAGGCCTCCAGAGAGTCTGCTGACTGTTCGGCTCCATGAAGACAAACTGAAGAAACAACAAACCGAGTTCAGACTCTGACAGTCTGGAGGAGCTTCGACCTGCTGCCTGATGAGCTGAACTTCCCTGTTAGCCTGGACGATGTTCAGACATGTGAAAAACAACGTGACACAGTGAAGCGGTCCGGACCGGTCCCGGGCCTCAGAACAGCAGCAGGGTTTCTCACCATGTTGGGGCCGGTTCGGATGCAGTCTGCGGACTTGTGGCAGCCTCCGTTGTTGAACAGACATCCGTCCATCTCTGTGGACAGACAGCAGGACGAGGCTCAGCACAGGAACCCATTCAGTGTTTTACTCCACCCTGCTCCACCCTCCCAACATAGAACCTGCAACGAGGCCTTTTATCAGACCTGAACCTGTGAACACAAACCGTCTCTGGATTCTGTTCGTCCTGGAGGTCTGGACCGACCCCCTGCTGGAAACACTTCCCCGAGTCCGAGCTGAAAACCTGAACGTCAGTCACTCAGCGTGTGTCAACGAAAAGTAAAGATCAAATCAACAAGACTCTGGACTCCTCCAGAAACCAGGCAGCATCAGGGACCCAGCTGGGACCGTCTGTCAGCTGAACTGCAGGCAGTGTTTCCTCAGAGCAGAGAGCATGGAGACGAAGACCTCCACCAGAAAAGACCCTTAAGACTTCCTACGTAGACACCAGGAGGTTCTGGTTCTGGGTCTGGTTCTGATTCAGGGTCTGGTTCAGGTTCAGGTTTTGGTTCTGGTTCTGGTACTGGTTCTGGTTCAGGTTCTGGTTCAGGTTCTGGTTCTGGTACTGGTTCAGGTTCTGGTACTGGTTCAGGTTCTGGTTCTGGTTCTGGTTCTGGTACTGGTTCAGGTTCAGGTTCTGGTTCTGGTTCTGGTTCTGGTACTGGTTCAGGTACTGGTTCTGGTTCTGGACCCGTCTACCTACCCAGACAGATGACTCCGTCTCCGGTGTACCCGTCCTTACAGCTGCAGGTTCTTTCTCCTGCTGAAACCGACTGACAGACGGCGAATTCAGAACATCCTCCGTTGGACCGACTGCACAGATCCAGTTCTGAGGGAGACGAGGACAGACAGAACACGGATGGATGTATGATGCATGTATGATGGATGTATGATGGATCTATGATGGATGTATGATGGATCTATGATGGATGTATGATGAATGCATGTTGTATGTATGATGATGTATGATGTGTGTGTTGTATGTATGTTTTATGTATGAGGGTTGTATGTTGGATATATGTTGGATGCATGTTGTATGTATGATGGATGTATGATGGATCTATGATGATGTATGATGAATGTATGTTGTATGTATGATGATGTATGATGTGTGTGTTGTATGTATGTTTTATGTATGAGGGTTGTATGTTGGATATATGTTGGATGCATGTTGTATGTATGATGGATGTATGATGTATGTATGTATGTTGAATGTATGTTGAATGTATGTTGAATGTATGTATGTTGCATGTATGTTGCATGTACGTTGTATGTACGTTGTATGTATGATGTATGTATGATGTATGTATGTATGATGTATGTATGTTGGATGGATGTATGTTGTATGTATGATGGATGTATGTTGGACGGCTGTATGTTGTATGTCTGATATAGTATGATGGATGTATGTTGGATGGCTGTATGTTGTATGTATGTTGCATGTACGTTGTATGTACGTTGTATGTACGATGTATGTATGTATGATGGCTGTATGGTGTATGTATTTTGTATGTACGTTGTATGTACTATGGAAGTATGTTGTATGTATGTTGTATGTATGATGTATGTATGATGGATGTATGTTGTATGTACTTTGTATGTACTATGGATGTGCGTTGTATGTATGATGTATGTATGATGGATGTATGTATGATGGCTGTATGGTGTATGTATGTTGTATGTACGTTGTATGTACTATGGATGTATGTTGTATGTACGTTGTATGTATGTTGTATGTACGTTGTATGTATGTTGAATGTATGTTGTATGTACGTTGTATGTACTATGGATGTACGTTGTATGTATGTTGTATGTATGTTGTATGTACGTTGTATGTATGTTGTATGTATGTTGCATGTACGTTGTATGTACTTTGTATGTACTTTGTATGTACGATGTATGTATGTATGATGGCTGTATGGTGTATGTATTTTGTATGTACGTTGTATGTACTATGGAAGTATGTTGTATGTATGTTGTATGTATGATGTATGTATGATGGATGTATGTTGTATGTACTTTGTATGTACTATGGATGTGCGTTGTATGTATGATGTATGTATGATGGATGTATGTATGATGGCTGTATGGTGTATGTATGTTGTATGTACGTTGTATGTACTATGGATGTATGTTGTATGTACGTTGTATGTATGTTGTATGTACGTTGTATGTATGTTGAATGTATGTTGTATGTACGTTGTATGTACTATGGATGTACGTTGTATGTATGTTGTATGTATGTTGTATGTATGTTGTATGTACGTTGTATGTATGTTGTATGTACGTTGTATGTACGTTGTATGTACGTTGTATGTATGTTGTATGTATGTTGTATGTACGTTGTATGTATGTTGTATGTATGTTGCATGTACGTTGTATGTACTTTGTATGTACTATGGATGTATGTTGTATGTATGTTGTATGTATGTTGTGTTGCACCTTTGCAGTAGGTCCCGTTTCCTTCGTATCCGGCCACACACAGGCAGGCAGCAGCTGTTCCTTGAGGTCCTGTTATGCAGCTGCAGGACAAACATGGTTCTGATTTTACTAACGACAGCAGAGAACCAGAGACGTGGACATGATGAACAGAACGTCCATGTTTTACAGTCAGCATGTAAACTAATACCTGTTCTGTGACTTCACTTGTTATCATCTGTGATTTAACAGAACTGGGAAAATCTGCACAATAACAGCAAACTGTCCAAAACATCCGTGTTTAAATCCACACAGATGTTCATTTATTACAGAGACATTACGATTATGAAGACCTGACTGAGAACTAAAGTTATGGCTCAAACACAAACCAACAGACCGCAGGGTTCACTGTTCATACGTGTTCTACTGTTCATACGTGTTCTACTGTTCATACGTGTTCTACTGTTCACACGTGTTCTACTGTTCATACGTGTTCTACTGTTCATACGTGTTCTACTGTTCATACGTGTTCTATGGTTCTGTACTGTTCAGACGTGTTCTACTGTTCATACGTGTTCTATGGTTCTGTACTGTTCAGACGTGTTCTGTGGTTCTGTACTGTTCAGACGTGTTCTGTGGTTCTGTACTGTTCAGACGTGTTCTACTGTTCATACGTGTTCTGTGGTTCTGTACTGTTCAGACGTGTTCTACTGTTCATACGTGTTCTACTGTTCATACGTGTTCTACTGTTCATACGTGTTCTATGGTTCTGTACTGTTCAGACGTGTTCTACTGTTCATACGTGTTCTATGGTTCTGTACTGTTCAGACGTGTTCTGTGGTTCTGTACTGTTCAGACGTGTTCTGTGGTTCTGTACTGTTCAGACGTGTTCTACTGTTCATACGTGTTCTGTGGTTCTGTACTGTTCAGACGTGTTCTACTGTTCAGACGTGTTCTGTGGTTCTGTACTGTTCATACGTGTTCTACTGTTCATACGTGTTCTGTGGTTCTGTACTGTTCATACGTGTTCTACTGTTCATACGTGTTCTGTGGTTCTGTACTGTTCATACGTGTTCTACTGTTCAGACGTGTTCTACTGTTCATACGTGTTCTGTGGTTCTGTACTGTTCATACGTGTTCTGTGGTTCTGTACTGTTCAGACGTGTTCTGTGGTTCTGTACTGTTCATACGTGTTCTACTGTTCATACGTGTTCTGTGGTTCTGTACTGTTCATACGTGTTCTACTGTTCAGACGTGTTCTGTGGTTCTGTACTGTTCATACGTGTTCTACTGTTCAGACGTGTTCTACTGTTCATACGTGTTCTGTGGTTCTGTACTGTTCATACGTGTTCTGTGGTTCTGTACTGTTCAGACGTGTTCTGTGGTTCTGTACTGTTCATACGTGTTCTACTGTTCAGACGTGTTCTGTGGTTCTGTACTGTTCATACGTGTTCTACTGTTCAGACGTGTTCTGTGGTTCTGTACTGTTCATACGTGTTCTACTGTTCAGAGCTCTGACGGATGAAACACAGCAGCACGACTCACTTTGCGTTCTCGTCACAAACTCCTCCACAGGCGTCGTCTTTGATCTCTGAGACACAGAGTTCAGGTGAGTTCAGGTGAATCAGAGTGCTGACAGGTGTGTGTGTGTGTGTGTGTGTGTGTGTGTGTGTCTCACCTGCAGAGCACGAAGCTCCTCTCCAGCCTTTATAACACACACACCTGCCGCTACCTGTCAGACCGTCCTCACACTTTCCGTGGTTGCACACACACTCTGTAAAAAACACAACACACTTTATGAAGACCAGGTCTAAAACTCAGGCTCCAGAGTAGAACAGAGAACTGTGGACAGCAGAACCTCCTCAGGTCTAGACCAGGACTGGGTCTATCTATGGACCAGGTCTGGACCTATGGACTGGGTCTATCTATGGACCAGGTCTGGACCTGTGGACTGGGTCTATCTATGGACCAGGTGTGGACCTGTGGACTGGGTCTATCTATGGACCAGGTGTGGACCTATGGACTGGGTCTATCTATGGACCAGGTCTGGACCTGTGGACTGGGTCTACCTATGGACCAGGTCTGGACCTATGGACTGGGTCTATCTATGGACCAGGTCTGGACCTGTGGACTGGGTCTATCTATGGACCAGGTGTGGACCTATGGACTGGGTCTATCTATGGACCAGGTCTGGACCTGTGGACTGGGTCTATCTATGGACCAGGTGTGGACCTGTGGACTGGGTCTATCTATGGACCAGGTCTGGACCTGTGGACTGGGTCTGTCTATGGACCAGGTCTGGACCTGTGGACTGGGTCTATCTATGGACCAGGTCTGGACCTGTGGACTGGGTCTATCTATGGACCAGGTCTGGACCTGTGGACTGGGTCTATCTATGGACCAGGTCTGGACCTGTGGACTGGGTCTATCTATGGACCAGGTCTGGACCTATGGACTGGGTCTATCTATGGACCAGGTCTGGACCTATGGACTGGGTCTATCTATGGACCAGGTCTGGACCTATGGACTGGGTCTGTCTATGGACCAGGTCTGGACCTATGGACTGGGTCTATCTATGGACCAGGTCTGGACCTATGGACTGGGTCTATCTGTGGACCAGGTCTGGACCTATGGACTGGGTCTATCTATGGACCAGGTCTGGACCTGTGGACTGGGTCTATCTATGGACCAGGTCTGGACCTGTGGACTGGGTCTATCTATGGACCAGGTCTGGACCTGTGGACTGGGTCTATCTATGGACCAGGTCTGGACCTGTGGACTGGGTCTATCTATGGACCAGGTCTGGACCTATGGACTGGGTCTGTCTATGGACCAGGTCTGGACCTGTGGACTGGGTCTATCTATGGACCAGGTCTGGACCTGTGGACTGGGTCTATCTATGGACCAGGTCTGGACCTATGGACTGGGTCTATCTATGGACCAGGTCTGGACCTATGGACTGGGTCTGTCTATGGACCAGGTCTGGACCTACTGGACTGGACTGGGTCTATCTATGGACCAGGTCTGGACCTGTGGACTGGGTCTATCTATGGACCAGGTCTGGACCTGTGGACTGGGTCTATCTATGGACCAGGTCTGGACCTATGGACTGGGTCTATCTATGGACCAGGTCTGGACCTGTGGACTGGGTCTATCTATGGACCAGGTCTGGACCTGTGGACTGGGTCTATCTATGGACCAGGTCTATCTATGGACCAGGTCTGGACCTGTGGACTGGGTCTATCTATGGACCAGGTCTGGACCTGTGGACTGGGTCTATCTATGGACCAGGTCTGGACCTATGGACTGGGTCTATCTATGGACCAGGTCTGGACCTGTGGACTGGGTCTATCTATGTCTGCATCATGGCTCCACATGGAGAAGAAGTGAACAGAGGAAGTGAACAATGTGACTGTGAGACTGGACAAAGATGGAAAAGGATCCAGGAAGACCAGTGATCCAGCATGTTTGGTGTGAACCTGACCAGGACCACCACAGTGGATCATAGTCCTGACAGTGAAGCACGGAGGTGGAGTGTGATGGTAGATAAAGGTGCTGATGACGTTTAGAGATGCTCCATGAAGGTCTGAGGAGGAACCAGAACACTGGCTGACCAGATGGAGAAGAGGAAGATTTATCCAGAGAACAACATCAGACCAGAGCTTCTAGACCAGGACTAAGAGGAACCAGGACCTGCAGAAGGACGGTGAATCCAGCAGAACCTGATCCAGTCTACGGGACAGTAAAATAAAACATGTCTGACAGGAAGTTGTGTTGGTGTTTCGGTTGCTCACTGGAGGAACAGTTGACTCCGTATCGTCCCGGCTCACAGTCCTCACAGGCGGTACCATGGAAACCCTCGTAGCAACGGCACTCACCGTTGCCGTGGTTACCGTCCTGACACTCCCCGTGATTGGAGCACCAGCTGCCGACGTCTCCGGGGCATTTGAAGCACTCGTGACCGTAGAAACCAGGACAACAGGAGTGGTCCTGTAAACACATCAGGGCTGGGTCAGTAGGTGTGTGGTAGTTGTGTAGTAGTTGTGTAGTAGTTGTGTAATAGTTGTGTAGTAGTTGTGTAATAGTTGTGTACTAGTTGTGTAATAGTTGTGTAGTAGTTGTGCAGTAGTTGTGCAGTAGTTGTGTAGTAGTTGTGTAATAGTTGTGCAGTAGTTGTGTAATAGTTGTGTAATAGTTGTGTACTAGTTGTGTAATAGTTGTGCAGTAGTTGTGTAATAGTTGTGTAATAGTTGTGTACTAGTTGTGTAATAGTTGTGCAGTAGTTGTGTAATAGTTGTGCAGTAGTTGTGTAGTAGTTGTGTAATAGTTGTGTAATAGTTGTGTACTAGTTGTGTAATAGTTGTGCAGTAGTTGTGCAGTAGTTGTGCAGTAGTTGTGTAATAGTTGTGTAATAGTTGTGTAATAGTTGTGCAGTAGTTGTGTAATAGTTGTGTAGTAGTTGTGCAGTAGTTGTGTAGTAGTTGTGTAATAGTTGTGTAGTAGTTGTGTAATAGTTGTGTACTAGTTGTGTAGTAGTTGTGTAATAGTTGTGCAGTAGTTGTGTAATAGTTGTGTAATAGTTGTGTACTAGTTGTGTAATAGTTGTGTACTAGTTGTGCAGTAGTTGTGTAATAGTTGTGTAATAGTTGTGTACTAGTTGTGTAATAGTTGTGTAGTAGTTGTGTAGTAGTTGTGTAGTAGTTGTGTAGTAGTTGTGCAGTAGTTGTGTACTAGTTGTGCAGTAGTTGTGTAATAGTTGTGTAATAGTTGTGTAGTAGTTGTGTAATAGTTGTGTAATAGTTGTGTAATAGTTGTGTACTAGTTGTGTAATAGTTGTGTACTAGTTGTGCAGTAGTTGTGTAATAGTTGTGTAATAGTTGTGTACTAGTTGTGTAATAGTTGTGTAGTAGTTGTGCAGTAGTTGTGTAGTAGTTGTGCAGTAGTTGTGTACTAGTTGTGCAGTAGTTGTGTAATAGTTGTGTAATAGTTGTGTAGTAGTTGTGTAGTAGTTGTGCAGTAGTTGTGTAATAGTTGTGTAGTAGTTGTGCAGTAGTTGTGTACTAGTTGTGTTGTAGTTGTGTAGTAGTTGTGCAGTAGTTGTGTAGTAGTTGTGCAGTAGTTGTGTAATAGTTGTGTAATAGTTGTGTACTAGTTGTGTAATAGTTGTGCAGTAGTTGTGTAATAGTTGTGCAGTAGTTGTGTAGTAGTTGTGTAATAGTTGTGTAATAGTTGTGTACTAGTTGTGTAATAGTTGTGCAGTAGTTGTGCAGTAGTTGTGTAGTAGTTGTGTAATAGTTGTGTAATAGTTGTGTAATAGTTGTGCAGTAGTTGTGTAATAGTTGTGTAGTAGTTGTGCAGTAGTTGTGTAGTAGTTGTGTACTAGTTGTGCAGTAGTTGTGTAATAGTTGTGTAGTAGTTGTGTAATAGTTGTGTACTAGTTGTGTAGTAGTTGTGTAATAGTTGTGCAGTAGTTGTGTAATAGTTGTGTAATAGTTGTGTACTAGTTGTGTAATAGTTGTGTACTAGTTGTGCAGTAGTTGTGTAATAGTTGTGTAATAGTTGTGTACTAGTTGTGTAATAGTTGTGTAGTAGTTGTGCAGTAGTTGTGTAGTAGTTGTGCAGTAGTTGTGTACTAGTTGTGCAGTAGTTGTGTAATAGTTGTGTAATAGTTGTGTTGTAGTTGTGTAATAGTTGTGTACTAGTTGTGTAATAGTTGTGTAATAGTTGTGTACTAGTTGTGTAATAGTTGTGTACTAGTTGTGCAGTAGTTGTGTAATAGTTGTGTAATAGTTGTGTACTAGTTGTGTAATAGTTGTGTAGTAGTTGTGCAGTAGTTGTGTAGTAGTTGTGCAGTAGTTGTGTACTAGTTGTGCAGTAGTTGTGTAATAGTTGTGTAATAGTTGTGTAGTAGTTGTGTAATAGTTGTGTAATAGTTGTGTAATAGTTGTGTAGTAGTTGTGCAGTAGTTGTGTAATAGTTGTGTAATAGTTGTGTACTAGATGTGCAGTAGTTGTGTAGTAGTTGTGTACTAGTTGTGTAGTAGTTGTGTAATAGTTGTGTAGTAGTTGTGCAGTAGTTGTGTAGTAGTTGTCCAGTAGTTGTGTAATAGTTGTGTAGTAGTTGTGTACTAGTTGTGCAGTAGTTGTGCAGTAGTTGTGTAGTAGTTGTGTACTAGTTGTGCAGTAGTTGTGTAATAGTTGTGTAGTAGTTGTGTAATAGTTGTGTACTAGTTGTGTAGTACTTGTGCAGTAGTTGTGTACTAGTTGTGTAATAGTTGTGTACTAGTTGTGCAGTAATTGTGTAATAGTTGTGTAGTAGTTGTGTAATAGTTGTGTAGTAGTTGTGTAGTAGTTGTGTAGTAGTTGTGTACTAGTTGTGCAGTAATTGTGTAATAGTTGTGTAGTAGTTGTGTACTAGTTATGTAATAGTTGTGAAGTAGTTGTGTAGTAGTTGCTCAGTAGTTGTGCAGTAGTTGTGTAATAATTGTGTAGTAGTTGTGTAATAGTTGTGTACTAGTTGTGCAGTAATTGTGTAATAGTTGTGTAGTAGTTGTGCAGTAGTTCTGTTGTAGTTGTGTAGTAGTTGTGCAGTAGTTGTGTACTAGTTGTGTAGTAATTGTGTAGTAGTTCTGTTGTAGTTGTGTAGTAGTTGTGTAGTAGTTGTGCAGTAGTTGTGTAGTCGTTGTGTAGCAGGTGGTCAGACCGTGGTCATGCGGAGACATTTGATGACGCAGCCCTGCACCGACTTCCTCCTGGTTCCGACCCGTTTCCTGTATCTGCAGTTGGAGCGCATGTTGGCTGGAAACTGATCCCGGATCTGCAGCAGAACCACAGAGACTGGATCACTGCAAACAACAGAACCTGCTGGAGGGACAACCTGGATCCATCCATCAGAAACAACAACAACCATCTTTGGACTTTCAGCTCATCACATCCAAACCTAAACCGAGTGTTTCTCTGTGTGGGTCGGGCAGAACCAGAACCCCATGACTCCAGTAACACCAGAAACACCAGCTGTGAGTCGGTCAGTAGTTCTCAGAGTGAGTCGTGTTCTTGTGTCGTTCTTACGGGTTTGTAGCTGAAGAGGCATCGAGGAGGTCCATCACAGTCCGAACACCGACCCTGAAGACATCAGCAGAACCAGCAACATGAGTCATATCATTATTAATGTTCTGTTTAACGTCAGAGTACTGATCCACCTCCTGTCACTGATCACATCTAATGCTTTACTGACATGATTCACTGCATCAGGCCATGAACAGACACACAGTGAATAAACATGAACCCAACATCTGGTTCTGGACGTCTTCAATCATCATCATCATCATCATTATTATCATCATCATCGTCATTATCATTATTATTATCATCATCATCGTCATTATCATTATTATTATCATCATCATCATCATTATTATCATTACTGTTATTGTTTTACTAAATAACTGCTGCTGCAGATTTATTGGGTTCTAAGTTCAGCCTCTTTCAAACATGAATAATCGATGAAATGAACTGAAGTAGAGAATTCATCCTTCAACCATCCATCCATCATCCATCATCCATCATCCATCCATCCATCATCCATCCATCCATCCATCATCCATCCATCCATCCATCCATCCATCCATCTATCATCCATCATCCATCATCCATCCATCCATCATCCATCATCCATCATCCATCCATCATCCATCCATCATCCATCCATCCATCATCCATCCATCCATCCATCATCCATCCATCCATCCATCCATCCATCTATCATCCATCCATCCATCATCCATCATCCATCCATCATCCATCCATCATCCATCCATCATCCATCCATCATCCATCATCCATCATCCATCATCCATCATCCATCCATCATCCATCCATCATCCATCCATCATCCATCCATCATCCATCCATCATCCATCCATCATCCATCCATCATCCATCCATCCATCCATCCATCCATCATCCATCCATCATCCATCATCCATCCATCCATCATCCATCCATCCATCCATCATCCATCCATCCATCATCCATCATCCATCCATCCATCCATCCATCAACCATCCATCCATCCATCATCCATCCATCCATCATCCATCCATCCATCCATCCATCCATCCATCCATCCATCATCCATCCATCCATCCATCCATCCATCCTCCATCATCCATCATCCATCCATCAACCATCATCCATCCATCCATCCATCCATCATCCATCATCCATCCATCAACCATCATCCATCCATCCATCCATCCATCATCCATCCATCCATCATCCATCATCCATCATCCATCATCCATCATCCATCCATCATCCATCATCCATCCTTCATCCATCATCCATCCATCATCCATCATCCATCATCCATCCATCCATCATCCATCCATCATCCATCATCCATCCATCATCCATCCATCATCCATCCATCCATCCATCCATCATCCATCATCCATCCATCAACCATCATCCATCCATCCATCCATCCATCATCCATCCATCCATCATCCACCATCCATCATCCATCATCCATCCATCATCCATCATCCATCCATCCATCATCCATCCATCATCCATCATCCATCCATCAACCATCATCCATCCATCCATCCATCCATCCATCCATCCATCATCCATCCATCCATCATCCACCATCCATCATCCATCATCCATCCATCATCCATCATCCATCCATCCATCCATCATCCATCATCCACTCATGGTATTTTTTGTACTGTTGGAAGTCGTCCTTCCAGACTGATGTTGATCAGGTTGATCTTTTGAGGATTTGTAAAGAATTTAGGACGGATGTTATTTTGTTTTTCGTTCTGATTCTATTTTTAAAACTGAACTTGATAATAATTTAAAAAGAAGCTTCATGACTTTAAAGAACCACATGTAGAACCATCCCCTACATAAAGAGGTTCTTCAGTTTGTGTTGGAGCTTTGAAGAACCATTTCAGAACCATCATTTTTCCGTACAGAACATCGGTGTTGACTTACGTTGACCTGCAGTGAAACCTGTTTGCTGCATCGGTTGCGTCGGACTTTGAGGACCTGAGACAGGAAGATGATGACGCCGTACTGCGTCTCCATGAAGCTGCCGTCCAGAGGAACATCGTTCAGAACCGTCTGCAGAACCACAGAACAAACAGTCAGACCTCTGTGGAGCAACACAGCAGATAGCAGCTCTGATGATGACCAACACGTCTTCACCGTGTGGACTTGTATTTACTTTTTAACTCATGTTTATCGTACACGCTGCTGCCTTTTTCTTTGTCTTCAGTTACCAAAGCAACAGAAACAACTTAAACTCAACACAACAGAGGAGGAAGGGGGACGAGAAAAGACCAGCTCCACCCTCCCTCTGCAGACCGCCTGCTCCCAGGAACAGTCTGGAAACAAGCTCTGTAACTACATGATGAGGGTGTGCAGTATGAAGGCATGGACGTAGATGGAGGTATCCTCAGGAGATCAGGAGATCAGCATCACTGCATCATGCTTCAGTGATCTGCTCCTCCACACTGTCTGGATCCAGGTGATGTGTGTCGGGATCTGGGTTCATCCACCTAACGCACTGTGAATAAAACCTTTAAAAGGTGTTTCTCGGCCCTCCCGTCCAGGACTCTCAGGTACTACCCCAATACTGCGACTGTCTGAGAACATCGCAAACATCTCTCCAAAAAATGGACAACCTGGGACACAACCAGAACCAAGGTGTCCGTCCAGCAGGAACTGGGTTCATCTGAGCTGCTGTTACTGGTGCTCTAAAGAACCGGACTACTTCCCATCTGAAGTCCCTCCATGTCTTTGAATTCGTGGCTAAATGTGCCTCAGTGCAAACCTCCGTCCAAGTGTCCTGTTGGACGTCCCTGTTGGCCTGTTGACTGAGTTCAGCTACTCTCCTCCCAGCTGTTTCCATTAAGAACTTCTCTGTGGGATCGTTATTTGTAGTTTCTCTCTGTTCTGTGTGCTTTGGTCGGAGGTTCTTAGCTGGAAGTGTCTACAGAAATCTGTCCTGGGAGGTGAAAGACGTTTGTAAGTGTTCAAAAGGCTTGAGGTCGCCGCCTTCGGGTAACTGGTGCAAACAAACAAGAAGCGAAGGCGTTGGGTCTGAAGGTCTCCACTGGTCCAGTTGCTCGCTAACAGTGAGGCTTCGACAGGCTCAAAGCCGACGGTATTGTCGTCCATTAAGAGCAGCTGCAGTGTTCTGGCCTCTACCTGGAGGGTCTGCAGAGGATCTGGAGACATATTCTCCTCAGTATTCAGCGTGTCATCCTGGGTCCGTGCTACCA
Organism: Dascyllus trimaculatus; assembly: GCA_024666655.1. Lineage (NCBI taxonomy): Eukaryota > Metazoa > Chordata > Actinopteri > Pomacentridae > Dascyllus > Dascyllus trimaculatus. The sequence continues at coordinate 34,290 of JAMOIN010000546.1, forward strand.
GACGCTTCATCTGCTGTTGGTGATCTGAGGTGATGTTCTGAACGTTCCTCCACTGGATATTCAGCGTCACGAAGCGGCAGATGGACCAGCTGGTTTTAGGTTCAAACAGAACAACACAGAAAGCCTGTCGTCTTTTTCTACAGGAGACTGAAGCAACAACAGACTGCAGGTACCTGGTTCTGGTGGTCCAGGTGGAACTGGACCTGGTAGTCGGTTCCCAGCAGAGTGCTCTTCAGCGTCCCGTCGGCCAGGTGGTCCGGAAACAGCAGCTCATTGGGAACCACATGGTACCGGAACACATCCGGGTCCTGCACAGAACCAAGAGCAGAGTTCATCGTCTCGATATCACAGCTGAATTTTGAGAACCTTTGTTTATTTTCACCCTTAGAGAAACCGGTAGAACCGTTTTACTGGCTCAGAAATAAAACCAGACGGAAGGAGGATGGATGTGGACCAGGAGGAGGGATGTGGACCAGGAGGATGGATGTGGACCAGGAGGATGGATGTGGACCAGGAGGAGGGATGTGGACCAGGAGGAGGGATGTGGACCAGGAGGATGGATGTGGACCAGGAGGAGGGATGTGGACCTACCAGGACGGAGGAGTTGGTTGTGTCCAGGTGTTTCCTCACGGCTCCATCTGAGGGCAGCAGCAGGGTGAAGGAGGAGGTGGACAGCTGCTCCGTCAGGTTGTACATCTGAGACAGAACTCTGAGTTTATATCAGGACATGAAGACGTGCAGAACCGAGAAGCTCAACTCGGACTTACTGCAGCAAAGTGTCTGAACAGGCTGAAGTTGGAGGACGAGTTCAGGAAGGACATGAGGACGGGAGGCTCAGGAGGGAGGTCCGACCGGGACGGAGCCAGAACCTGAACCCACAGACACACAGGGGCTGGTCATTCAGAAGAACGCAGGTGTTTCATCTGAGGGTCATGATGTCGTGTGTTTGGGTACCTGGTCGATGACGTGGATGTAGCCGTTGATCGCTGGCAGGTTGTGGCTGATGATGGAGGCGTTTCCGATCCGGATCACCTGGAACAGAACCACAGGTGAGCAGAACAGCTTACAGACTGAAGCACGTCACACAGGTGATAAACGAACATGAATGAGGCCGAACCTTCATTAAATACAAAACTCATGAATCCTGATTCAAAGTTAAAAACACGTTTCCTGTTCCTTCTGAGGAGAACAGGAAGCAGCGAATATTAAAGCTCCGCATCATCAACCGTCACCTGCAAAATGAACCCACAGTGAGGAAAAATGAACCACAGTGAGGAAAAATGAACCCACAGTGAGGAAAAATGAAATCACAGTGAGGAAAAATGAACCACAATGAGGGAAAATGAACCCACAGTGAGGAAAAATGAACCACAGTGAGGAAAAATGAACCCACAGTGAGGAAAAATGAACCCACAGTGAGGAAAAATGAAATCACAGTGAGGAAAAATGAAATCACAGTGAGGAAAAATGAACCACAGTGAGGAAAAATGAACCACAGTGAGGAAAAATGAAATCACAGTGAGGAAAAATGAAATCACAGTGAGGAAAAATGAACCACAGTGAGGAAAAATGAACCACAGTGAGGAAAAATGAACCCACAGTGAGGAAAAATGAACCCACAGTGAGGAAAAATGAAATCACAGTGAGGAAAAATGAACCACAATGAGGGAAAATGAACCCACAGTGAGGAAAAATGAACCACATGGAGGAAAAATGAAATCACAGTGAGGAAAAATGAAATCACAGTGAGGGGAAAATGAACCCACAGTGAGGAAAAATGAACCACAGTGAGGAAAAATGAAATCACAGTGAGGGAAAAATGAACCCACAGTGAGGAAAAATGAAATCACAGTGAGGAAAAATGAACCACAGAGAGGAAAAATGAACCACAGTGAGGAAAAATGAACCCACAGTGAGGAAAAATGAAATCACAGTGAGGAAAAATGAAATCACAATGAGGGAAAATGAACCCACAGTGAGGAAAAATGAACCACATGGAGGAAAAATGAAATCACAGTGAGGAAAAATGAAATCACAGTGAGGGGAAAATGAACCCACAGTGAGGAAAAATGAACCACAGTGAGGAAAAATGAAATCACAGTGAGGGAAAAATGAACCCACAGTGAGGAAAAATGAAATCACAGTGAGGAAAAATGAACCACAGAGAGGAAAAATGAACCACAGTGAGGAAAAATGAACCCACAGTGAGGAAAAATGAAACCACAGTGAGGAAAAATGAACCACAGTGAGGAAAAATGAAACCGCAGTGAGGAAAAATGAACCACAGTGAGGAAAAATGAACCACAGTGAGGAAAAATGAAATCACAGTGAGGAAAAATGAAATCACAGTGAGGAAAAATGAACCACAGTGAGGAAAAATGAACCCACAGTGAGGAAAAATGAACCACAGTGAGGAAAAATGAACCCACAGTGAGGAAAAATGAAATCACAGTGAGGAAAAATGAACCACAATGAGGGAAAATGAACCCACAGTGAGGAAAAATGAACCACATGGAGGAAAAATGAAATCACAGTGAGGAAAAACGAAATCACAGTGAGGGGAAAATGAACCCACAGTGAGGAAAAATGAACCACAGTGAGGAAAAATGAAATCACAGTGAGGGAAAAATGAACCCACAGTGAGGAAAAATGAAATCACAGTGAGGAAAAATGAACCACAGTGAGGAAAAATGAACCCACAGTGAGGAAAAATGAAACCACAGTGAGGAAAAATGAACCACAGTGAGGAAAAATGAAACCGCAGTGAGGAAAAATGAAACCACAGTGAGTTAAAATGAAACCACAGTGAGGAAAAATGAAATCACAGTGAGGAAAAATGAAACACAGTGAAGAAAAATGAACCACAGTGAGGAAAAATGAAACCACAGTGAGTTAAAATGAACCACAGTGAGGAAAAATGAACCCACAGTGAGGAAAAATGAAATCACAGTGAGGAAAAATGAACCACAGTGAGGAAAAATGAACCACAGTGAGGAAAAATGAAATCACAGTGAGGAAAAATGAAATCACAGTGAGGAAAAATGAACCACAGTGAGTTAAAATGACCCCACAGTGAGGAAAAATGAACCCACAGTGAGGAAAAATGAACCCACAGTGAGGAAAAATGAAATCACAGTGAGGAAAAATGAACCACAATGAGGGAAAATGAACCCACAGTGAGGAAAAATGAACCACATGGAGGAAAAATGAAATCACAGTGAGGAAAAATGAAATCACAGTGAGGAAAAATGAACCACAGTGAGGAAAAATGAACCACAGTGAGGAAAAATGAACCCACAGTGAGGAAAAATGAACCCACAGTGAGGAAAAATGAAATCACAGTGAGGAAAAATGAACCACAATGAGGGAAAATGAACCCACAGTGAGGAAAAATGAACCACATGGAGGAAAAATGAAATCACAGTGAGGAAAAATGAAATCACAGTGAGGGGAAAATGAACCCACAGTGAGGAAAAATGAACCACAGTGAGGAAAAATGAAATCACAGTGAGGGAAAAATGAACCCACAGTGAGGAAAAATGAAATCACAGTGAGGAAAAATGAACCACAGAGAGGAAAAATGAACCACAGTGAGGAAAAATGAACCCACAGTGAGGAAAAATGAAATCACAGTGAGGAAAAATGAAATCACAATGAGGGAAAATGAACCCACAGTGAGGAAAAATGAACCACATGGAGGAAAAATGAAATCACAGTGAGGAAAAATGAAATCACAGTGAGGGGAAAATGAACCCACAGTGAGGAAAAATGAACCACAGTGAGGAAAAATGAAATCACAGTGAGGGAAAAATGAACCCACAGTGAGGAAAAATGAAATCACAGTGAGGAAAAATGAACCACAGAGAGGAAAAATGAACCACAGTGAGGAAAAATGAACCCACAGTGAGGAAAAATGAAACCACAGTGAGGAAAAATGAACCACAGTGAGGAAAAATGAAACCGCAGTGAGGAAAAATGAACCACAGTGAGGAAAAATGAACCACAGTGAGGAAAAATGAAATCACAGTGAGGAAAAATGAAATCACAGTGAGGAAAAATGAACCACAGTGAGGAAAAATGAACCCACAGTGAGGAAAAATGAACCACAGTGAGGAAAAATGAACCCACAGTGAGGAAAAATGAAATCACAGTGAGGAAAAATGAACCACAATGAGGGAAAATGAACCCACAGTGAGGAAAAATGAACCACATGGAGGAAAAATGAAATCACAGTGAGGAAAAACGAAATCACAGTGAGGGGAAAATGAACCCACAGTGAGGAAAAATGAACCACAGTGAGGAAAAATGAAATCACAGTGAGGGAAAAATGAACCCACAGTGAGGAAAAATGAAATCACAGTGAGGAAAAATGAACCACAGTGAGGAAAAATGAACCCACAGTGAGGAAAAATGAAACCACAGTGAGGAAAAATGAACCACAGTGAGGAAAAATGAAACCGCAGTGAGGAAAAATGAAACCACAGTGAGTTAAAATGAAACCACAGTGAGGAAAAATGAAATCACAGTGAGGAAAAATGAAACACAGTGAAGAAAAATGAACCACAGTGAGGAAAAATGAAACCACAGTGAGTTAAAATGAACCACAGTGAGGAAAAATGAACCCACAGTGAGGAAAAATGAAATCACAGTGAGGAAAAATGAACCACAGTGAGGAAAAATGAACCACAGTGAGGAAAAATGAAATCACAGTGAGGAAAAATGAAATCACAGTGAGGAAAAATGAACCACAGTGAGTTAAAATGACCCCACAGTGAGTTAAAACGAGGCAGCTTCTTGGAGCTGAGCTGGAGCTGCTTTCTCCCCAGATGGACGTGTCGACTCTACTCTGCTGGTCTGGTCCAGAGGACTCAGAGTTCCTTCACTGCTGCTGCTCAGAGGATGAGCCTCACCCCGCTGCTGTTGGTCACCTCCCACTGGGTCCGAGGGTTCATGGTGTCCAACCTGCGGCCCACCAGCCGGTCCAGGTCCTCCAGCGAGAAGATCCCCGGCAGGTAGTGAGACCTGAGACCAGGAGAGGAACCGAAGAACCACACATGTGTCAGCATCAGAGAACACCATCCACAGCTAGAAGTAGTAATCGTGCTCCTCTGAGGCTGATCCTGGAGACACTGAAGGCAGCACCGGCTCTGATCTGTGGCTGAAAGCAGCTTAAAGAGGACAGGAAAACCAGATTTTCACAATAAATGAGCATTTGGAGCCGTAAAACCTGCCAGTTTATAAATAGAATAGAATATAGAATAGAAATACTTTAATAATCCCAGGTCTGGGAAATTATTTTGTCACAGCAAGACACATAGCACTAAACAGAGGACATAAAATAGCAATAGAAATATAAAGTGAACAGAATATAAAAATATACAAGTACAAAGAATAAAAGTGAACAGAGTGGACTGTGCAAAATATAAGTTGTGCCATGTAGTGGTAACGGTGTGCAAAATAAATAAAGTCTGTCATCTTTAAGAACATTCATCAGAGAGAAACTGTAGAACACTAAGGAGCGCTGGGTTCTCCCGACTGCCCTTAAACTAGACTAAGGAACGCTGGGTTCTCCCGACTGTCCTTAAACTAGACCAAGGAGCGCTGGGTTCTCCCGACTGTCCTTAAACTAGACTAAGGAACGCTGGGTTCTCCCGACTGTCCTTAAACTAGACCAAGGAGCGCTGGGTTCTCCCGACTGTCCTTAAACTAGACCAAGGAGCGCTGGGTTCTCTCGACTGTCCTTAAACTAGACTAAGGAACGCTGGGTTCTCCCGACTGTCCTTAAACTAGACCAAGGAGCGCTGGGTTCTCCCGACTGTCCTTAAACTAGACCAAGGAGCGCCGGGTTCTCCCGACTGTCCTTAAACTAGACCAAGGAGCGCCGGGTTCTCCCGACTGTCCTTAAACTAGAATAAGGAGCGCCCGGTTCTCCCGACTGTCCTTAAACTAGACCAGGGAGCGCTGGGTTCTCCCGACTGTCCTTAAACTAGACTAAGGAGCGCTGGGTTCTCCCGACTGTCCTTAAACTAGACCAAGGAGCGCTGGGTTCTCCCGACTGTCCTTAAACTAGACCAAGGAGCGCCGGGTTCTCCCGACTGTCCTTAAACTAGACCAAGGAGCGCCGGGTTCTCCCGACTGTCCTTAAACTAGAATAAGGAGCGCCCGGTTCTCCCGACTGTCCTTAAACTAGACCAGGGAGCGCTGGGTTCTCCCGACTGTCCTTAAACTAGACTAAGGAGCGCTGGGTTCTCCCGACTGTCCTTAAACTAGACCAGGGAACGCTGGGTTCTCCCGACTGTCCTTAAACTAGACCAAGGAGCGCTGGGTTCTCCCGACTGTCCTTAAACTAGACCAAGGAGCGCCGGGTTCTCCCGACTGTCCTTAAACTAGACCAAGGAACGCTGGGTTCTCCCGACTGTCCTTAAACTAGACCAGGGAGCGCTGGGTTCTCCCGACTGTCCTTAAACTAGACCAGGGAGCGCTGGGTTCTCCCGACTGTCCTTAAACTAGACCAAGGAGCGCTGGGTTCTCCCGACTGTCCTTAAACTAGACTAAGGAACGCTGGGTTCTCCCGACTGTCCTTAAACTAGACCAAGGAGCGCTGGGTTCTCCCGACTGTCCTTAAACTAGACCAGGAGCGCCGGGTTCTCCCGACTGTCCTTAAACTAGACCAAGAGGCTGGGTTCTCCCGACTGTCCTTAAACTAGACCAAGGAGCGCTGGGTTCTCCCGACTGTCCTTAAACTAGACTAAGGAACGCTGGGTTCTCCCGACTGTCCTTAAACTAGACCAAGGAGCGCTGGGTTCTCCCGACTGTCCTTAAACTAGACCAAGGAGCGCCGGGTTCTCCCGACTGTCCTTAAACTAGACCAAGGAGCGCTGGGTTCTCCCGACTGTCCTTAAACTAGACTAAGGAACGCTGGGTTCTCCCGACTGTCCTTAAACTAGACCAAGGAGCGCTGGGTTCTCCCGACTGTCCTTAAACTAGACCAAGGAACGCTGGGTTCTCCCGACTGTCCTTAAACTAGACCAAGGAGCGCTGGGTTCTCCCGACTGTCCTTAAACTAGACTAAGGAGCGCTGGGTTCTCCCGACTGTCCTTAAACTAGACTAAGGAACGCTGGGTTCTCCCGACTGTCCTTAAACTAGACCAAGGAGCGCCGGGTTCTCCCGACTGTCCTTAAACTAGACCAAGGAGCGCTGGGTTCTCCCGACTGTCCTTAAACTAGAATAAGGAGCGCCCGGTTCTCCCGACTGTCCTTAAACTAGACCAGGGAGCGCTGGGTTCTCCCGACTGTCCTTAAACTAGACTAAGGAGCGCTGGGTTCTCCCGACTGTCCTTAAACTAGACGATGATGAAATTAGTATTTCAGTGATTTAAACTCTGATTTCTGCTTTAGCACAAGTATCTTGTGTTTAAATTAATAAAACTGGACTCAAATCGACTTCATGAAAAGACTTTTTTTCTCAGTGACTTCAGGACGTTAGCTCGGTGCTCGGTGAGTTCAAGCACATCTGACTGCAGAGGAGAAGCTGGTCCTGAAACCGAACCGCTGGAGGTGTCTGGAGGCGTGTGATTGGCTGACCGCAGGAAGTGAGGCAGGTGGTGCCGACTGGTCCAGAAGTCGTACTCAGCAGAACTCAGGTTCCTCACAGCTTCTCTGGACGGAACCAACACTGTGAGGTTCCCGTTCAGGTCCTCAGGGAGGTGGCCGACCATCTGCCAGAGCAGAACACAGCCGACGTCACCTTCAGGAGCTCTGAGCTTCATGCAGCAGCAGGTCTGAACTACCTGCAGCAGGTGTGTTTGTGACTCACCTGAGTGAGTCGGTAGAAACTGTACAGCTTCGGGTTCATGTCCAGCTCCTGTAAAACACAAACACACGAGTACGAGCACAAAACCACCGGAGTGACGCCGCTCATCAGAACATCCACTGATCACAACCCACTCAACAAACAGAGGCTTTGAGTTTCAACTGTCCCACAGTCCCTGAACGCATCGTGTGTGACTCTCAGCTCCATCAACAACACACAACAACCACAGACACCTGTAGAACCTCCCCTCCACTGACGCTCCGCTGCAGCTCGTCCAGGTGAGTTTACCTCCACTAAGGTTCCGTAGCAGAGGCTTCCGTCTCCAGCGTATCCGTCCGGACAGGTACAGGTGTGAGCTCCGCCCTCCCTCTGCTCACACTTCGCCTGAATCACAAACATTAAGAAACACCTGAACATCACATACTGGTACTGTGTTGCTGTGTTGTTTCATTTTTATGTTGTTGTAGTGTTGTGTTGCTACGTTGCTGTGTTGTTGTGTTTTTAAGTTGTTATGTTGTGTTGTTATGATGTTGTGTTGTTGTGTTGCTACGTTGCTGTGTTGTTGTGTTTTTAAGTTGTTATGTTGTGTTGTTATGATGTTGTGTTGTTGTGTTGCTACGTTGCTGTGTTGTTGTGTTTTTAAGTTGTTATGTTGTGTTGTTATGCTGTTGTGTTGTTGCTGTGTAGTTGTGTAGTTGTGTGTTACCAGCTCATGACAGCCTCCGTTGTTTTTCAGACACGGGTCGATGAGGTCACACACTATTCCATTTCCCATAAAACCAGTTTTACAAACACACTCGCTCTGCAGACACACAAACAGACACACAAAGACACACAAAGACACAAACAGTGGTGAGCTGTGAGTCAGTGGATATTAAGCCTGTCAACTTTCAGGACTTTAAAGAGACAAATATCAAGGCTCCGTAGTTACTCATTGTTGTTGTGTTGTTGTTGTTGTTATCTGGTGTGGTTGTGTTGTTGTGCTATCAGGTGTTGTTGTGTTGTTGTTGTGCTATCAGGTGTTGTTGTGTTGTTGTTGTGTTATCAGGTGTTGTTGTGTTATCAGGTGTTGTTGTGTTGTTGGTGTTGTTGTGTTATCAGGTGTTGTTGTTGTGTTATCAGGTGTTGTTGTTGTTGTGTTATCAGGTGTTGTTGTTGTGTTATCAGGTGTTGTTGTTGTGTTATCAGGTGTTGTTGTTGTTGTGTTATCAGGTGTTGTTGTGTTATCAGGTGTTGTTGTTGTTGTGTTATCAGGGGTTGTTGTGTTGTTGTTGTGTTATCAGGTGTTGTTGTTGTTGTGTTATCAGGTGTTGTTATGTTGTTGTTGTTGTTGTCAGGTGTTGTTGTGTTGTTGAACCTGTCCTGGTCCGATGTGGTTACAGTCGGCGTTGGAGCTGCAGCCTCCTCGAGTCTCCTGTTCACAGTTGTTGATCTCAACACAAACTCTGCCGTCACCTGTCCAGCCTTCAGCGCACACACAGGTAGCCTCACCTGGACGCACAGACACACACTCGGCCTGCACACACACACACACACACACACACACACACACACACTCTAATTAAAGGTGTAAATGGTCCAGTGTCTCCAGTAGCTCCAGTGTTGGTTCCAGGACTTTACCAAAGCAGCTAAACTGTTCTGTTTAGTGATCTGAGTTTCTCCAGACAGGTTTTCGGTGATGTTGCTTTATTTTTAATCATCGTGGACAGATGGAGTCATTTCACAGCAGTTTGTGATGCTGGACAGGCTTTGAGTCGTTTAGGGTCATTATGTAAATGAAAGCTCTTCTCTCTCTGAACGAGGCTGAGCTGAACCCGGTCTTACGTTGGTGTCGCAGCCTCCTCGGTTGCTCTTCAGGCAGGGGTTGATGGGAGAACAGGAGTGGCCGTCGCCTTCGTATCCGTCTCTGCACAAACACCTGCAGAACCAACAGTGAGTGAGGTCGGACCACATCGACAACATTTACACAACAAATGAAAACTTGTTCCGACACTGACGTTCAGATCGTTCTAACAATGTTGTCCTTTTGAAAAGCTTCGCCTCAGTCAGACACGTTTCCAGTCGGGTGGAGATTTTTCTAAATTATTTCTGAGTTCTTTCCGGAGGGACCAATCAGGATTCTCTGTCTGGACATCCCATGGACCAGTCTGGGTTTGGAGGTTGCCAGGACAACGGTACTTCCTGACTGCATTGTTCCAAGTGTAAAGTCTGGTGGAGGGGGGTTATGGTGGGGGGGGTGTTTTCAGGCCCCTTAGTTCCAGTGAAAGGAACTCTTAATGCTTCAGCAGACCACTGTGCACTGTGTTTTAGTTATTTTATGTGTTTTGATTGTTTTTATTTATTACACTGTGTTTTTCATGTTTTTAGTTAATTTGTATGTTTTTATTTGTTTTCTTTTACTACAGTGTGTTTTTATCGTGTGGAGGTGTTTGTAATTGTTGTCCTCTAGCCGTGACAAAAGATGAATTTCTGTTTTTATTTGGAACAGACAATAAATATATTATTATTATTATTATTATTAAGACATTCTGGACTATTTGATGCTCCCAACTTTGTGGGAACAGGTTGGGGATGGCCCCTTCCTGTTCCAACATGGCTGCCACCAGAGCACAAAGCAAGGTCAGTAAAGACATGGATGATCCAGTCTGGTGTGGAGGAACTGGACTGGCCTGCTCAGAGTCCTGACCTCAACCTGATAGAACACCTTTGGGATGGATCAGAGTGGAGACTGAGAGCCAGGCCTTCTGGTCCAACATCAGGGTCTGACCTCACTAACGGTCAAAGATTCCGATGAACACACTCCTAAACCTTGTGGAAAACCTTCCCAGAAGAGTTGAGGCTGTTATAGCTGCAAAGGGTGGAACAACTCCATATTAAACCCTACTGATGAAGAATGGGACGTCATTAAAGGGGATGTAAAGACAGACGTCCTGATACTGTTGGTCATATAGAGGATGTTGGATCAGTGTTGGTCACTGTGGACGTGTTTCTGTAGCTTTGGACAAGTTTTAAGTTAATTTAACCATCTTTGTCATTTGGGACACATTTAGAGTCAGTCTGTGACTTTGGAGAACTTCTCAATTATTTTAGGGCTGGTTTGGACTTTTTTTGTCATTTCAGGAAGTTTTGAGAAATTCTGGAACCATCGTTTGGTCATTTAGACAATCTGAGTAATTCTACACAAGTTCCAAGTCATTCTGAGCAAATCTGGAGCCATTTGACAGAATGTACAGATGTGGTTGTGTCTTACGCTGTGTGTAGTCCGGTGTGTGTGCAGTATGTATAGATGTGGTTGTGTCTTACGCTGTGTGTAGTCCGGTGTGTGTGCAGTATGTATAGATGTGGTTGTGTCTTACGCTGTGTGTAGTCCGGTGTGTGTGCAGTATGCGTGGATGTGGCAGTGCTCCTGCAGGCCGTCAGAGTTGCAGGGCGTCGCCGTTTTGTCGCAGAAATCTCCGGAGAATCCGTCCAAACAGGATCCTCTGCGACAAACACCTCCGCTGCCCGGACGGTTGTCACACACTCCGTGGACACAACGACACTCTGAGGACACACACAGGAGGGTCATCAGCTGAGACAGAGAGAGTCTTCTTCCTGAAGGGGGCGGGGCCAGCAGCAGCTCACTTAAAGCTACAGACACTAAGACCGTTTGGATTCTGCTGGTACCTTCGTCACAGCGCTCTCCATGTTTGGTCGGATCGGAGCAGATGTGGCAGGCGACGCCGCTCAGACCCGGCTGGCAGCTGCACGACCCGTTGCCATGGATACCGTCAAAGCACTGCATGAAACATAAATATATGAATCTACAAAAACACATCAGCTGATCAGATCCTGATCTCCTCTGGACCTGGAGATGTTTCAACCTTCACTTCAAACTGGATGGCTGAACTCGTACGTAATTGGTCTGTGTATTTCCTGAGCTGAAAAACTAATGCCGTAAACACTGGAAAAGCTGCGCCGGTAAAATAGAAGGGACTCGTCAAATTTAAATCCTGTTACTTTTTACAAGTCCGGGTCCGTATAACACGGCGTCTGGGTCCGGATCCGCACCGCGGTCCGCCAGTTAGTGACCCCTGATCTAGACCCTATGAACACCAACATCTAGACCCTATGAACACCAACATCTAGACCCTATGAACACCAACATCTAGACCCTATGAACACCAACATCTAGACCCTATGAACACCAACATCTAGACCCCATGAACACCAACATCTAGACCCTATGAACACCAACATCTAGACCCCTATGACACCAACATCTAGACCCCTATGAACACCAACATCTAGACCCTATGAACACCAACATCTAGACCCTATGAACACCAACATCTAGACCCTATGAACACCAACATCTAGACCCGATGAACACCAACATCTAGACCCCTATGAATCCCAACATCTAGACCCTATGAACACCAACATCTAGACCCTATGAACACCAACATCTAGACCCTATGAACACCAACATCTAGACCCGATGAACACCAACATCTAGACCCCTATGAATCCCAACATCTAGACCCTATGAACACCAACATCTAGACCCCTATGAACACCAACATCTAGACCCCTATGAACACCAACATCTAGACCCCTATGAACACCAACATCTAGACCCTATGAACACCAACATCTAGACCCGATGAACACCAACATCTAGGACCCTATGGACACCAACATCTAGACCCTATGAACACCAACATCTAGGACCCTATGAACACCAACATCTAGACCCTATGAACACCAACATCTAGACCCTATGGACACCAACATCTAGACCCTATGGACACCAACATCTAGACCCCTATGAACACCAACATCTAGACCACTATGAACACCAACATCTAGACCCTATGGACACCAACATCTAGACCCCTATGAACACCAACATCTAGACCCCTATGAACACCAACATCTAGACCCCTATGAACACCAACATCTAGACCCTATGAACACCAACATCTAGACCCTATGAACACCAACATCTAGACCCTATGAACACCAGGTTCTGGTTCCTACCAGTGAGTCCATGTCAACATTTAGTTTAAACATCTAAAAACTTTCCTCCATCAGGTTCTACTGACGTTAGAGCCTCACCAGTTGAAATGTTTTGGCAGAACCATGGATCCATCCATAGATCTACACCTACAGGGACTCTACAGAGACTCTAGACCAGCCTGGTTGGAGGTTTTGCACTTTTTTCCATTTCCAAGGCCCAGTAATTATTTATTATTGTCATTCTGGGTAATTTTAGTCAGGTTTCCAGATGTTTTGGAGAACCTTGCATCATTTTTGGACAGCTTTCAAGTCAATGAGTAAAAACCGTTGTCCGTCGTGACCACAGTGTTTGACTCTGAAGGTCTGGTTGTGAAGAACACATCGGTTCCTTACGGTTCCTTTGTCGTAGCAGGGATGCTGGAACCCTCCGATACAGGGTTTACAGTCGGGACCGAAGAACCCTCTGCAGCACTCTGCTACCTGGAAGAACAACAGTCAGGTGAGATCCACTGACCCCTCTCACCTGGACGTTCCATCAGCAGCCTGATGCAGTCTTCTCACCTGTTTGGTTGCGTTGCAGAACTTAGCGCAGCCTTTACTGAGCGACGAGCGAAGAGGAGACGTAACGTATTCACAGCCGACCTGATGACTGTCCTGAACAAACAGGAAACACCTGAACAGACTGCTGTCGTGATGCTAACTATCAGCACAAACACGTAGATCACAGACACTGATACAGTCATGAACTAAAGGCTACTAAACACATGAAGCTTTGTCACAAAAAACAATCATGAACTTTGGTTCTTTCACAGATTTACTACAGGTCTTCTGGAGATACGACAACATCTGCTGGATCAAAATATTCAAACAGAAAACCTGATACTTGGTTAAACGTTGCTTCTGTGGTTCACAATGTTGATAATAAAGTTGTTTTTTACCATTTCAACGCTGCCGTCGGGACACTGAGTCTCATAGAGGTAACTGCAGTGAACACAAGGACCCTGAAAACACAAGTACATGGACTTTACTGCTAGCTTACTGTTAGCATCTCTTTTAGTTTACTCTTAGCATCTCTGTTAGCTTACTGTTAGCTTCACTTTTAGATTACTGCTAGCTTCACTGTTTGCTTACTGTTAACTTACTCTTATACTACTGTTAGCTTTGTGTTAGCTGCACCACTAGCCTACTGTTAGCTTTGTGTTAGCTGCACCACTAGCCTACTGTTAGATTTACTATTAGCTTAACTCTTAGCATCACTGTTAGCCTACTGTTAGCATGTCTGTTAACTTGCTGTTAGCCCACTGTTAGATAACTATTAGCTTCACTGCTAGCTTTGCTGTTAGCTTAATTTCCTTTTCAGTTTGTGCGTCTTTGTTTATGTGTGTTTGTTTCGTCCTGTGGGTTTGTTTGCTGTCAGGCTGCTGTGGCTCCGCCCCCTGCTCACCACGGTGATCTTGCTCTCAGTGACATCACAGCGGTGGGGGAGGATGGGCAGGATGGAGGGCGGGAACAGCAGCCCGTCAATCATGTGTATGATGCCGTTGGACGCCATGATGTTGGTGCTCGCCAGCCGGACGCCTTTATCGCCCAGTAAGATCTGACCCTGCAGGAAACACAAGCTGTGACACACCGAACACATGCACCACTGAGGAGGACCAATCAGAGACACTTACATCATCCGACACACTGATGCTGACCATCTGATTGGCCATCGTCTGGATGCGAGACAGAGCGCTCAGATCATCCGCCGTCAGCTGAGACACAAGAAAAACTTTCACACATCTGGATGGAACAAACACATCTGGATGCATCAAACACATCTGGATGCATCAAACACATCTGGACACATCAAACACATCTGGATGCATCAAACACATCTGGACACATCAAACACATCTGGATGGATCAAACACCTTTTTTAAATTCACATTAATGCTCCTCATACACTCAGAGACTAACAGAGGAGTTCTGGTCTCACCACAGCCTGAGAGAAAACATGGTGTCTGAGCAGCTCCTGGAGTTTGTGTTTGGCCTGAAAAGAAGCAGAAGACAATTAAAAAACCTCAAAATGTAAATTACTGAACATTGAAGACAGAAAACCAGAGACATGTTTAAAGACTGACATCAGAGTCGGACAGATTCAGCTGGTTCATGTGATTTACTGATGATTCAAACTGATCCTGACATCACTGATCAGAGAAACCACTGCTTTTACAATAAATGAGGATCTAAACAACCATAAAAAGACGATCAATTCAGCAGCTATTTTATTTTTATTTTTTTGCTTTTCAATGATTAATTAATTATATTTAAATGTGTAAGAACAATGAAATTACCTTTAACAATATATACTGTTAAAACAGCTGTAGGAAACGGCCACTTTTAGGCAGCTGGGTTTTAAAAAATATTGTAAAATAACTGAAAAAAGATCCAATAAAAATACAGCAATGTTGTGAAATTAAAATATTGTGTATTTTACTGGACCTTTTAATCTTTAATGGAAGAAATTTACATTTAAAAACACACTAATTACTCATAATATACACTGCAAATATATATAAATATTTTTTTAGCACATCTTTAAAACCTTTAGTGTCATTTTAGAGTCACTCTGTTTTGTTGAATTAAAGATAATAATCATCAATAATAATCTTGGCAATTTTTGTTATATGTGCAATTTACAGTTTGTACAAATTAAAAGAAGAAAAAGTAATTTACAGGCAGCTATATTTATTACTAATTACAATGAAGAAATACAGTTTATTATTGGAACGTCCAGTAAAACTATTCTAAAGTGGTCTGCTGCAATAAAACATCAGAATCAGTCATGATAGAAACCAAAGATGCCCCAATTTTACTGATTGTTACGCTTTGTTCAGCTGTTTGAATCTAGCTGCAGCTGTTGAAACTGACAGCTGCAATCGAGCTTCAATTGAGCTGCAATCAAGCTTCAATCAAGCTGCAATCAAGCTTCAATCGAGCTGCAATCGAGCTGCAATCGAGCTTCAATCAGCCTAAATCGAGCTGCAATCAAGCTTCAATCAAGCTGCAATCAAGCTTCAATCAAGCCTAAATCAAGCTGCAATCAAGCTTCAATCAAGCTTCAATCGAGCTGCAATCGAGCTACAATCGAGCTTCAATCAAGCCTAAATCGAGCTGCAATGGAGCTACAATCAAGCTGCAATCGAGCTGCAATGGAGCTACAATCGAGCTGCAATCAAGCTGCAATGGAGCTACAATCGAGCTTTAATCGAGCTCCAATCCAGCTGCAGGCGTTTCCAGCATCCCTCTGCATTTCCGGCAGCAGATGTAACTGATCGCGGCCATCGGGTCCTTACGTCGTGCAACATGTACAGGATGCTGCCGTCTCGGGCTCGGTCTACCGCCTGGTTGGTTGGGATGAACACGGTGATCGGACCCGGGCCCTTCAGAGGAGGAGGCGACCCGCAGTTCTACAGAAACACAGAAGCACTGATGTGATTGAAGGATTCAGAACCGACTCCCGGTCAGAACCTCAGATTAAACATCTACTCCCTCAGATACTGCAGCAAACAGTCAACAAAGACGGCTTTTTCACATCCCAGTGAAAAACAAGACACAGTGAGCGAAAAACATCCAGAACCTGCTGCAGGACGACGCCACCAGTTTGACCAGTTTGACCAGTTTAAGGTGTGAATCATGTCAAAGACTATTACACTGATTAAACTAGTCGGCCACAGTAGAACTCACCTTCCTCACTTCTTTAATCAAACCTCTTTACATCTAAAAAACTTCATGTTTTCAGAACTAAGAACTCACATCCACCAGAGACAGGAACCGGTTGTATTTTCCATCTTTGGTCAGAATCTCTCCGACTGTCAGATCAGCGAACTGGAAGGAAGAAGAAGACGATCAGATGACTTTCACTTTTTATTTAGAAGAAAAAGTCTTTACAGCATTGTGAAATGTTGTTTTCTCATATCCCAGTTGGGTTCAGAGCGCAGGGTCCGCCATGGTAGGGCCCCCATGGAGCAGGAAGGGTTAAGGCCCAGCAATGGCCGCATTGGTCCTTTAACCCCTCAGGGACCAATGCAGCCATTGTCCCATTGGTCTCTGGGCATTGTTCCACATTAGAAAGGGTTAAGGGACCAATGCGGCCATTGTTGTGCCCTTGAACAAGGCTCTTGAGTAAGGCTCTTAATCCCTCCTAGTCCAGAAAGTGTTAAGGGCCTTGCTCAAGGGCCCAACAATGGCTGCATTGGTGTTCGATCCTCTGAACGCAGGGTCCGCCATGGTACAGTGCCCCTGAAGCAGGAAAGGTTAAGGGCCCAGCAGTGGCCACATTGGTCCCTTAACCCTTCAGCAAGTTCCCCTTCTGATCAGTAGTCCACCACTCCCCCCAATGCTACAGCTACAGACTAAATGTTTGAACCTGCTGAAGGGTCTCAAAGGTAAAAAAATCACTGGAAGGCCTCCATGTGTCTGTCATTAATTAACTCAAAGCTTAAAACTGTTCAGAATCGGTTTGCTCTTCATTTCCTTAGTAAAAATGTACCAAACATCTGCGGTTGGATCGACCAGGATTCTGTCAGGAACAAAGAAACCTGAGCTTCAAAAGTGAAGCTCTGCTGGTCGATTCAAGGCTTTCATATTTTTAAATTACAGAACCAACAAAACACAGGTATCATTCATTAATGAATGAAGACAAACAAAACCACAGCAAACAATCAGAGAAGAGGAACTCTGGAGGAGAGTCAAACACTCACCTGTTCATCTCGAGCTGCCCTGTCCGACTGTGAGCTGCTGATTGGCCGGTCGATGAGGTGGATGATGCCATTGGCTGCTGGCAGGTCCTGCTGAGCGACAGGAGTAGAACCTGCTGGGATCCTCCATCCAGGATGAACCTCTGTGGGTAAAGACCAGGACTGGGTGGGTTACTATGCTTGCAGTTCGTACCATCTGGACTTGATTGAATTATTTGGCGTTGCACCTCTCATCTTGGACGAGAGGTGGAACGTCTTCTAGAAACTTCACCTGGTCCAGATGCTACGACTAAAACCAGGACAACCAGGACCTGGATGACTGAGGACCTTC
>JAMOIN010000546.1:52276-173295 GCA_024666655.1 Dascyllus trimaculatus
TGAGTAAAAATGATTTATTTAAAGGACACATTCCGTAAAAAATGAAAGATATGTAAGTTTAGGTAGCAAAGGGCACCATGACAAAGACTTATGTGGCAGTTAATGACCTCCAAGAACTTTTTAAACAACCTAAAGTATGGTGGAGGTGGTGTTGGAAGTGGAGGTGGTTAAACTAGTGGAGGTGGTGGAAGTAAAGATGGTGAAGCTGGTGGAGGAGTGGAAGAAGTGGAGGTGGTGTAAATGGTGACTGTACTGGAGGTGGTGAAGGTAGTAAAGGTGGTGGAGGTAGTGATGGAGGTAGTGGTTGTGTAGGTAGTGCAGGTGGTGAAGGTAGTGGAGATGGTGAAGGTGGTAGAGGTGGTAGAGGGAATGGAGGTGGTAGAGGTAGTGAAGGGGGTGTAGGTGGTGGAAATGGTGAAGTAGTGGAGGTGGTGGAGGTAATGGAGGTGGAGAGGTGGTGGAGGTAATGGAGGTGGAGGTAGTGATGGAGGTAGTGGTTGTGGTCGTGTAGGTAGTGCAGGTGGTGAAGGTAGTGGAGATGGTGAAGGTGGTAGAGGTGGTGGAGGGAATGGACGTGGTAGAGGTAGTGAAGGTGGTGTAGGTGGTGGAAATGGTGAGGGTAATGGAGGTGGAGAAGGTGGTAAAGGTAGTGGAAGTGAAGGTGAAGATAAGGGTGGTGAAGGTAGTAAAGGTGATGGAGGTAGTGGTTGTGGTGGTGCAAGTGGTGAAGGCAGTGGAGGTGGTGAAGGCAGTGGAGGTGGTGAAGGCAGTGGAGGTGGTGAAGGTAGCGGAAGTGGTGAAGGTAGTAAAGGTGGTGAAGTTGGTGGAGGTTGTGGAGGTGGTAGAGGAGGTGGAGGTAGTGGAGGTGGTGGCGGTGATGGAGGTGTTGATAGTAGTGAATGTGGTGGAAATGGTGGAGGTGGTGGAGGTAGTGGAGGTGGTGATAGTAGTGAATGTGGTGGAAGTGATGGAGGTGGTGATAGTAGTGGAGGTGGTGGAGGTAGTGGAGGTGGTGGAGGTGGTGGAGGTGGTGATAGTAGTGGAGGTGGTGGAGGTAGTGGAAGTGGTGATAGTAGTGGAGGTGGTGGAGGTAGTGGAGGTGGTGATAGTAGTGGAGGTGGTGATAGTAGTGGAGGTGGTGGAGGTAGTGGAGGTGGTGATAGTAGTGGAGGTAGTGGAGGTGGTGATAGTAGTGGAGGTGGTGGAGGTAGTGAAGGTGGTGGAGGTAGTGGAGGTGGTGGAAGTGGTGATAGTAGTGGAGGTAGTGGAGGTGGTGATAGTAGTGGAGGTGGTGGAGGTAGTGGATGTGGTGGAGGTAGTGAAGGTGGTGGAGGTAGTGGAGGTGGTGGAGGTAGTGAAGGTGGTGGAGGTAGTGGAGGTGGAGATAGTAGTGGAGGTGGTAGAGGTAGTGGAGGTCGTGATAGTAGTGGAGGTGGTGGAGGTAGTGAAGGTGGTGATGATAGTAGTGGAGGTGGTGATAGTAGTGGAGGTGGTGGAGGTAGTGGAGGTGGTGATAGTAGTGGAAGTGGTGGAGGTAGTGGAGGTGGTGATAGTAGTGGAGGTGGTGAAGGTAGTGGAGGTGGTGGAGGTAGTGGAAGTGGTGATAGTAGTGGAGGTGGTGATAGTAGTGGAGGTGGTGATAGTAGTGGAAGTGGTGATAGTAGTGGAGGTGGTGATAGCAGTGGAAGTGGTGGAGGTAGTGGAGGTGGTGATAGTAGTGGAGGTGGTGATAGTAGTGGAGGTGGTGGAGGCCACCCAGGGAGCTACCTGAGAGCTAACGGAGCTTCAGAGCTTCACTCCAGCAGCAGATGGATCTCACAGTTAGAACCTCCAGGCTGCTGCTTTCATCTTTCTCTCATCCAATCACACACACACTAACACACACACATACACACACACACACACACACACACACACACACACACACACACACTCAGAATCACAACTTGTGGTGCAGAATCGAAAACCTCTCCGTTCACTGATTCACTGAGAGCCTCTCTGGCAGATCGAGGAGACGCCATAAATAATGTATTAGATCTGAAATATTAAGGCTGTGTGCTGCTTTCTGTCTGTCTGACTGTCTGTCTGTCTGACTGTCTGTCTGACTGTCTGTCTGTCTGTCTGTCTGTCTGTCTGTCTGTCTGACTGTCTGTCTGTCTGACTGTCTGTCTGTCTGACTGTCTGACTGTCTGTCTGACTGTATGTCTGACTGTCTGACTGTCTGTCTGTCTGACTGTCTGTCTGACTGTCTGACTGTCTGTCTGACTGTCTGACTGTCTGTCTGACTGTCTGTCTGTCTGACTGTCTGACTGTCTGTCTGACTGTATGTCTGACTGTCTGTCTGTCTGTCTGTCTGTCTGTCTGACTGTCTGACTGTCTGTCTGACTGTCTGACTGTCTGACTGTCTGTCTGACTGTCTGACTGTCTGTCTGTCTGACTGTCTGTCTGACTGTCTGACTGTCTGTCTGTCTGACTGTCTGACTGTCTGTCTGACTGTCTGTCTGACTGTCTGTCTGTCTGACTGTCTGTCTGTCTGTCTGTCTGTCTGTCTGACTGTCTGACTGTCTGACTGTCTGTCTGACTGTATGTCTGACTGTCTGTCAGTCTGTCTGACTGTCTGACTGTCTGTCTGACTGTATGTCTGACTGTCTGACTGTCTGTCTGTCTGACTGTCTGTCTGACTGTCTGACTGTCTGTCTGACTGTCTGACTGTCTGACTGTCTGTCTGTCTGACTGTCTGACTGTCTGTCTGACTGTATGTCTGACTGTCTGTCTGTCTGTCTGTCTGTCTGTCTGTCTGTCTGACTGTCTGACTGTCTGTCTGACTGTATGTCTGACTGTCTGACTGTCTGTCTGACTGTCTGTCTGACTGTCTGACTGTCTGTCTGACTGTCTGGCTGTCTGTCTGACTGTATGTCTGACTGTCTGTCTGTCTGTCTGTCTGTCTGTCTGTCTGACTATGTCTGACTGTCTGACTGTCTGTCTGTCTGTCTGTCTGACTGTCTGTCTGTCTGTCTGTCTGACTATGTCTGACTGTCTGACTGTCTGTCTGTCTGTCTGACTGTCTGTCTGTCTGACTGTCTGTCTGTCTGTCTGACTGTATGTCTGACTGTCTGTCTGTCTGTCTGACTGTCTGTCTGTCTGTATGTCTGACTGTCTGTCTGTCTGTCTGTCTGTATGTCTGACTGTCTGTCTGTCTGCCTGTCTGTCTGACTGTCTGTCTGTCTGTCTGTCTGTCTGACTGTATGTCTGACTGTCTGTCTGTCTGTCTGTCTGTCTGTCTGTCTGTCTGACTATGTCTGACTGTCTGTCTGTCTGACTATGTCTGACTGTCTGTCTGACTGTCTGTCTGTCTGTCTGTCTGTCTGTCTGTCTGTCTGACTGTCTGTCTGTCTGTCTGTCTGACTGTATGTCTGACTGTCTGTCTGTCTGTCTGTCTGTCTGTCTGTCTGTCTGTCTGTCTGTCTGTCTGTCTGACTATGTCTGACTGTCTGTCTGTCTGTCTATGTCTGACTGTCTGTCTGTCTGTCTGACTGTCTGACTGTCTGTCTGTCTGTCTGTCTGACTGTCTGTCTGTCTGTCTGACTATGTCTGACTGTCTGTCTGTCTGTCTGTCTGTCTGTCTGTCTGACTATGTCTGACTGTCTGTCTGTCTGACTATGTCTGACTGTCTGTCTGTCTGACTATGTCTGTCTGTCTGTCTGACTATGTCTGACTGTCTGTCTGTCTGACTATGTCTGTCTGTCTGTCTGACTATGTCTGACTGTCTGTCTGTCTGACTATGTCTGACTATGTCTGACTGTCTGTCTGTCTGTCTGACTATGTCTGACTGTCTGACTGTCTGTCTGTCTGTCTGACTGTATGTCTGACTGTCTGTCTGTCTGTCTGTCTGACTGTTTGTCTGTCTGTATGTCTGACTGTCTGTCTGTCTGTCTGTCTGTCTGCCTGTCTGTCTGACTGTCTGACCGTCTGTCTGACTGTCTGACTGTCAGTCTGACTGTATGTCTGACTGTCTGACTGTCTGTCTGTCTGTCTGACTGTCTGTCTGTCTGTCTGACTGTCTGTCTGACCGTCTGACTGTCTGTCTGACCGTCTGTCTGTCTGTCTGTCTGTCTGTTTCTGTCGTTTTTCTCATTTTGTGTTTCATTTTTATTAATTTGTGTCGTATGTTTTTTGTGTCTTATTTGTGTCTTATTTGTGTCTTATTTGTGTTGTTTTGTGTGTCATGTCTGCGTAGCGTTGCAGCTGCTGAAGAGGTTTGGTCTGGTTGTAAATGTGTGAACACAGCGGTGGACGTGAACCTGATGAGCGAAGACTCTGACCTCAGACACACTGGGTGAGGTGTCACCAGGGTTTGTTGGGACAGAGACAGACGGAGCGCTGCCATCACATCGGTCACTGTTAGCTTAGCTGTTAGCATCTCCAGGCGCTGCAGGGCGACACGGTGCAGGGATCGTCTGCTCCAGAGCTTCCAGCGGCGTTTTGTTCCCCTCGTAATAAAGCTGTTTGATAAAAATTAAATGTCTGAGCAACGGTCGCCCTGAGGAACACCTTCAGCCTCAAAATGAAATATAGCATCAGCTGCAGATGTTAGTCACATCCAGCAAAGATGCTTTCAGTTCTGCAGTGTCACCACTCAACTGCACAGGAAGACTAGAACACAACCCTCAGTCTGATCAATGTTTACATACCTGACAAGGACTGAAAGACTCTTTCATGTCAAAGTGAAAAGAGATTTCTACAATGTCAGTTAATTAAAAATGTAAAGAAGCACGGTGGTGGCAGCATCATGGTGTGAAGCACGGTGGCAGCATCATGACGTGAAGCATGGTGGTGGCAGCATCATGATGTGAAGCATGGTGGTGGCAGCATCATGACGTGAAGCATGGTGGTGGCAGCATCATGACGTGAAGCATGGTGGTGGCAGCATCATGATGTGAAGCATGGTGGTAGCAGCATCATGACGTGAAGCATGGTGGTAGCAGCATCATGACGTGAAGCATGGTGGTAGCAGCATCATGACGTGAAGCACGGTGGTAGCAGCATCATGACGTGAAGCATGGTGGTAGCAGCATCATGACGTGAAGCATGGTGGTAGCAGCATCATGACGTGAAGCACGGTGGTGGCAGCATCATGGTGTGAAGCACGGTGGTGGCAGCATCATGGCGTGAAGCACGGTGGTGGCAGCATCATGACGTGAAGCACGGTGGTGGCAGCATCATGACGTGAAGCACGGTGGTGGCAGCATCATGACACGGTGGTGGCGCATCATGATGTGAAGCACGGTGGTGGCAGCATCATGACGTGAAGCACGGTGGTGGCAGCATCATGACGTGAAGCACGGTGGCGGCAGCATCATGACATGAAGCACGGTGGCGGCAGCATCATGATGTGAAGCACGGTGGTGGCAGCATCATGATGTGAAGCACGGTGGTGGCAGCATCATGACGTGAAGCACGGTGGTGGCAGCATCATGATGTGAAGCATTTTGGCGGCAGCATCATGACATGAAGCATGGAGGTGGCAGCATCATGACGTGAAGCTGTTGTTAAAGTCGAGCTAAAAACATTTGAATGTCGTTGGTTCTAAACGGTCTAATGTGAGTAAAATACAACAAGTTCTGCAGAAAAACTTTAAATGATTTTTTCCTCGTGTTTAGTTGAGGGATTATTTTCCTCCTGAGCAGCTTTCCAAGGTGTAAAACTTCATTTCTGTTGTGTTGGATTCGTCTCAGCAGCTTCAGGATCCTCTGACTCATTGTTCTAATGTTCTCTAATTCACACTCTTCATTAAATGGAGGTTTAAATAAAGTTTTTCTGGTTCTGGAGACAGAAACCCTGATTTTAAACTGACTCCGGTGTTGTTGGGTTCATCCTCACAGCTGAGGAGCTCCACTGATTCAATTTAAACATGTTCTTCCAGGCGGAAACTCCAAAACTGGCCCTGGGCTTTGGGGGCTAAAGGGGCATTTAAATCCATTTCCCTGCAGTCTGGGAGCAGCAGAGTGACGAACTGGGCCTTCAGAAGAAATAAGAAAATCATTTCACCCCCAGCCAGCAGCAGATTCATTTCTAGTCACGTTTGTTTTTGTTGAGCTTTGAGAGAATAAATTTAAACAGGAGCAAATTAAACTTCTTGCAGTTTAACTGAGTATTTGTGAGCAATTTGTTCAGTAAAACATCTTAAAATGATCAAATGGATCCAGCAGAGGGCACATCTAGACCCCTATGAACACCAACATCTAGACCCCTATGAACACCAACATCTAGACCCCTATGAACACCAACATCTAGACCCCTATGAACACCAACATCTAGACCCTATGAACACCAACATCTAGACCCCTATGAACACCAACATCTAGGCCCCTATGAACACCAACATCTAGACCCCTATGAACACCAACATCTAGACCCCTATGAACACCAACATCTAGACCCTATGAACACCAACATCTAGACCCTATGAACACCAACATCTAGACCCTATGAACACCAACATCTAGACCCCTATGAACACCAACATCTAGACCCTATGAACACCAACATCTAGACCCCTATGAACACCAACATCTAGACCCTATGAACACCAACATCTAGACCCCTATGAACACCAACATCTAGACCCCTATGAACATCAACATCTAGACCCCTATGAACACCAACATCTAGACCCCTATGAACATCAACATCTAGACCCCTATGAACACCAACATCTAGACCCCTATGAACATCAACATCTAGACCCCTATGGACACCAACATCTGGACCCTATGAACACCAACATCTGGACCCTATGAACACCAACATCTAGACCCCTATGAACACCAACATCTAGACCCCTATGAACATCAACATCTAGACCCCTATGAAGACCAACATCTAGAACCCTATAAACACCAACATCTAGACCCCTATAAACACCAACATCTAGACCCTATGAACACCAACATCTAGACCCCTATAAACACCAACATCTAGACCCCTATGAACACCAACATCTAGACCCTATGAACACCAACATCTAGACCCCTATGAACATCAACATCTAGACCCCTATGAACACCAGGTTCTGGTTCCTACCAATGAGTCCATGTCAACATTTAGTCTAAACATCTAAAAACTTTCCTCCATCAGGTTCTACTGATGTTAGAGCCTCCCCAGTTGAAATGTTTTGGCAGAAACATGGATCCATCCATAGATCTACACTTACAGGGACTCTACAGAGACTCTAGACCAGCCTGGTTGGAGGTTTTGCACTTTTTTCCATTTCCAAGGCCCAGTAATTATTTATTATTGTCATTTTGGGTAATTTTAGTCAGGTTTCCAGATGTTTCGGACAACCTTGCATCATTTTTGGACAGCTTTCAAGTCAATGAGTAAAAACCGTTGTCCGTCGTGACCACAGTGTTTGACTCTGAAGGTCTGGTTGTGAAGAACACATCGGTTCCTTACGGTTCCTTTGTCGTAGCAGGGATGCTGGAACCCTCCGATACAGGGTTTACAGTCGGGACCGAAGAACCCTCTGCAGCACTCTGCTACCTGGAAGAACAACAGTCAGGTGAGATCCACTGACCCCTCTCACCTGGACGTTCCATCAGCAGCCTGATGCAGTCTTCTCACCTGTTTGGTTGCGTTGCAGAACTTAGCACAGCCTTTACTGAGTGACGAGCGAAGAGGAGACGTAACGTATTCACAGCCGACCTGATGACTGTCCTGAACAAACAGGAAACACCTGAACAAACTGCTGACGTGATGCTAACTATCAGCACAAACACGTAGATCACAGACACTGATACAGTCATGAACTAAAGGCTACTAAACACATGAAGCTTTGTCACAAAAAACAATCATGAACTTTGGTTCTTTCACAGATTTACGACAGGTCTTCTGGAGATACGACAACATCTGCTGGATCAAAATATACAAACAGAAAACCTGATACTTGGTTAAACGTTGCTTCTGTGGTTCACAATGTTGATAATAAAGTTGTTTTTTACCATTTCAACGCTGCCGTCGGGACACTGAGTCTCATAGAGGTAACTGCAGTGAACACAAGGACCCTGAAAACACAAGTACATGGACTTTACTGCTAGCTTACTGTTAGCATCTCTTTTAGTTTACTCTTAGCATCTCTGTTAGCTTACTGTTAGCTTCACTTTTAGATTACTGCTAGCTTCACTGTTAGCATCTCTGTTAGCTTACTGTTAACTTACTCTTATACTACTGTTAGCTTTGTGTTAGCTGCACCACTAGCCTACTGTTAGCTTTACTATTAGCTTAACTCTTAGCATCACTGTTAGCCTACTGTTAGCATGTCTGTTAACTTGCTGTTAGCTATAACTATTAGCTCCACTGCTAGCTTTGCTGTTAGCTTAATTTCCTTTTTAGTTTGTGCGTCTTTGTTTATGTGTGTTTGTTTCGTCCTGTGGGTTTGTTTGCTGTGAGGCTGCTGTGGCTCCGCCCCCTGCTCACCACGGTGATCTTGCTCTCAGTGACATCACAGCGGTGGGGGAGGATTGGCAGGATGGAGGGCGGGAACAGCAGCCCGTCAATCATGTGTATGATGCCGTTGGACGCCATGATGTTGGTGCTCGCCAGCCGGACGCCTTTATCGCCCAGTAAGATCTGACCCTGCAGGAAACACAAGCTGTGACACACCGAACACATGCACCACTGAGGAGGACCAATCAGAGACACTTACATCATCCGACACACTGATGCTGACCATCTGATTGGCCATCGTCTGGATGCGAGACAGAGCGCTCAGATCATCCGCCGTCAGCTGAGACACAAGAAAAACTTTCACACATCTGGACATAACAAACACATCTGGATGCATCAAACACATCTGGATGGATCAAACACATCTGGACACATCAAACACATCTGGACACATCAAACACATCTGGACACATCAAACACATCTGGATGGATCAAACACCTTTTTTAAATTCACATTAATGCTCCTCATACACTCAGAGACTAACAGAGGAGTTCTGGTCTCACCACAGCCTGAGAGAAAACATGGTGTCTGAGCAGCTCCTGGAGTTTGTGTTTGGCCTGAAAAGAAGCAGAAGACCATTAAAAAACCTCAAAATGTAAATTACTGAACATTTAAGACATAAAACCCAGAGACATGTTTAAAGACTGACGTCAGAGTCGGACAGATTCAGCTGGTTCATGTAATTTACTGATGATTCAAACTGATCCTGACATCACTGATCAGAGAAACCACTGCTTTTACAATAAATGAGGATCTAAACAACAATAAAAAGACGATCAATTCAGCAGCTATTTTATTTTTATTTTTTTGCTTTTCAATGATTAATTAATTATATTTAAATGTGTAAGAACAGTGAAATTACTTTTAACAATATATACTGTTAAAACAGCTGTAGGAAACGGCCACTTTTAGGCAGCTGGGTTTTAAAAAATATTGTAAAATAACTGAAAAAAGATCCAATAAAAATACAGCAATGTTGTGAAATTAAAATGTCGTGTATTTTACTGGGCCTTTTAATCTTTAATGGAAGAAATTTACATTTAAAAACACTCTAATTACTCATAATATACACTGTAAATATATATAAATATTTTTTTAGCACATCTTTAAAGCCTTTACTGTCATTTTAGAGTCACTCTGTTTTGTTGAATTAAAGATAATAATCACTGAAATCACCCAGATAGCATAAATTTTAAAATTAGACTTGGCAATTTTTGTTATATGTGCAATTTACAGTTTGTACAAATTAAAAGAAGAAAAAGTAATTTACAGGCAGCTATATTTAGTACTAATTACAGTGAAGAAGTACAGTTTATTATTGGAACGTCCAGTAAAACTATTCTAAAGTGGTCTGCTGCAATCAAACATCAGAATCAGTCATGATAGAAACCAAAGATGCCACAATTTTACTGATTGTTCCGCTTTGTTCAGCTGTTTGAATCTAGCTGCAGCTGTTGAAACTGACAGCTGCAATCGAGCTTCAATTGAGCTGCAATCAAGCTGCAATCGAGCTTCAATCGAGCTGCAATCAAGCTGCAATCAAGCTTCAATCAAGCTGCAATCAAACTTCAATCGAGCTGCAATTGAGCTTTAATCGAGCTGCAATTGAGCTGCAATCGAGCTGCAATCAAGCTTCAATCGAGCTGCAATCGAGCTTCAATCGAGCTTCAATCAAGCCTAAATCGAGCTGCAATCAAGCTTCAATCAAGCTGCAATCGAGCTTCAATCAAGCTGCAATCAAAATGCAATCAAGCTTCAATCGAGCTGCAATCGAGCTTCAATCAAGCCTAAATCGAGCTGCAATCAAGCTTCAATCGAGCTGCAATTGAGCTGCAATCGAGCTTCAATCAAGCCTAAATCGAGCTGCAATCAAGCTTCAATCAAGCTGCAATCGAGCTGCAATCAAGCTGCAATCGAGCTGCAATCGAGCTGCAATCGAGCTTCAATCAAGCTGCAATGGAGCTACAATCGAGCTTTAATCGAGCTCCAATTCAGCTGCAGGCGTTTCCAGCATCCCTCTGCATTTCCGGCAGCAGATGTAACTGATCGCGGCCATCGGGTCCTTACGTCGTGCAACATGTACAGGATGCTGCCGTCTCGGGCTCGGTCTACCGCCTGGTTGGTTGGGATGAACACGGTGATCGGACCCGGGCCCTTCAGAGGAGGAGGCGACCCGCAGTTCTACAGAAACACAGAAGCACTGATGTGATTGAAGGATTCAGAACCGACTCCCGGTCAGAACCTCAGATTAAACATCTACTCCCTCAGATACTGCAGCAAACAGTCAACAAAGACGGCTTTTTCACATCCCAGTGAAAAACAAGACACAGTGAGCGAAAAACATCCAGAACCTGCTGCAGGACGACGTCACCAGTTTGACCAGTTTGACCAGTTTAAGGTGTGAATCATGTCAAAGACTATTACACTGATTAAACTAGTCGGCCACAGTAGAACTCACCTTCCTCACTTATTTAATCAAACCTCTTTACATCTAAAAAACTTCATGTTTTCAGAACTAAGAACTCACATCCACCAGAGACAGGAACCGGTTGTATTTTCCATCTTTGGTCAGAATCTCTCCAACTGTCAGATCAGCGAACTGAAAGGAAGAAGAAGACGATCAGATGACTTTCACTTTTTATTTAGAAGAAAAAGTCTTTACAGCATTGTGAAATGTTGTTTTCTCATATCCCAGTTGGGTTCAGAGCGCAGGGTCCGCCATGGTAGGGCCCCCATGGAGCAGGAAGGGTTAAGGCCCAGCAATAGCCTCATTGGTCCTTTAACCCCTCAGGGACCAATGTGGCCATTGTCCCATTGGTCTCTGGGCATTGTTCCACATTAGAAAGGGTTAAGGGACCAATGCGGCCATTGTTGTGCCCTTGAACAAGGCTCTTGAGTAAGGCTCTTAATCCTTCCTAGTCCAGAAAGTGTTAAGGGCCTTGCTCAAGGGCCCAACAATGCCTGCATTGGTGTTCGATCCTCTGAACGCAGGGGGCCACATTGGTCCCTTAACCTTTCAGGAAGTTCCCAACAATGGCAGCATTGGGGTTCGATCCTCTGACCTTCTGATCAGTAGTCCACCACTCCCCCCAATGCTACAGCTACAGACTAAATGTTTGAACCTGCTGAAGGGTCTCAAAGGTTAAAAATCACTGGAAGGCCTCCATGTGTCTGTCATTAATTAACTCAAAGCTTAAAACTGTTCAGAATCGGTTTGCTCTTCATTTCCTTAGTAAAAATGTACCAAACATCTGCGTTTGGCTCGACCAGGATTCTGTCAGGAACAAAGAAACCTGAGCTTCAAAAGTGAAGCTCTGCTGGTCGATTCAAGGCTTTCATATTTTTAAATTACAGAACCAACAAAACACAGGTATCATTCATTAATGAATGAAGACAAACAAAACCACAGCAAACAATCAGAGAAGAGGAACTCTGGAGGAGAGTCAAACACTCACCTGTTCATCTCGAGCTGCCCTGTCCGACTGTGAGCTGCTGATTGGCCGGTCGATGAGGTGGATGATGCCATTGGCTGCTGGCAGGTCCTGCTGAACGACGGAGTAGAACCTGCTGGGATCCTCCATCAGGATGAACCTCTGTGGGTAAAGACCAGGACTGGGTGGGTTACTATGCTTGCAGTTCGTACCATCTGGACTTGATTGAATTATTTGAAGGCGTTGCACCTCTGATCTTGGACGAGAGGTGAAACGTCTTCGAGAAATTCAAACAAGTCCAGATGCTACGATTGAAACTACAAGGACAACCATGACCTGGATGACTGAGGACCTTCACAGATGTGGGTTACTATGGTTTCATCTGGGAGCTTCTCTCCTGCTCTCTGTGCTCATTAAACTACATTTTAACACAGCAGAACTACGATACAGCTGCTCTCATTTAAGGATGTTTCTGTTGTCAGAGGGTGAACCAGTGGAGCCCAACCAGGCGACATGTTAGCCAGCTTCACCTCTGATCCACCAGAGGTCAGATCCAGTCTCACCTGGTTGTCTTTGGTCCTCAGCTTGGCTCCTCCATACATGTTGAAGTCTCGTCCCTGCAGGTCTTTGTAGAGAAACTGACCCAGGATCAGGTGGTTTTTACACATCAGCTCCTCGTTGACGCCCTGCAGACATCAGGAGTCATTTCAGACCAGCTGTTTCTGCTCACTGTGGAGTCATCATCAGAACATCTGGCTGACTTTTACTGACGGACGGTTAAACAAAGGCCAACGTGGACATGGGGGATCATTCACAGCTACAGAAACTCTTCTCTCCTTATGGTGGGATTATTTCTGACTTTGGTAGAAGTTTTAAATTCTCTGTAAATGCAGCTGAAGTCTGAATGTTGTCTCTAACTGCTGTGTTTGGTGAGTGATGCAGGAGCAGCACAGCGACGGAGGTCAAGTTTAAACCTGGTCTTTGGTTTTTAGACTTTCTGATCAGACCTCGTCCAGTTCTATTGACCAAGCATGAAGCTTTAAACTCTGACAGCAGCAGAACCGACCATCAGCGGAGTTTTCAGCAGAGGGACGAAGGCTGTGAAAGGTCCGTTGTGACTCAGCAGCAGCGAACATCCTTTTTCTGAAACAGCAAACATCCAGAAGAAGGACTTAAACAGAGAAACCGGAGCCCAGCAGTAGAAACACCATCTGTGGTTGATCTTTACCGAACAGCGCCACGGCTCCGGTCAGATTCTCTCTCTGGCTGCCGCTTCGGTCCAACTCCATCAGGCGCTCCATCAGGTTACCATAGCAACGCCGTCCGTCACCGATCTGACCTGCCTCACACACACACCTGACAGAGGGGGCGGGGCCAACAGGTGACATCAGGGGACACATTTTAATTACTGCAAAACATCCAAAAAATGAAGGTCCTGTAGGTGTAGATCTGTGGATGGATCCATGGTTCTGCTGAAACATCTCCCCACCTGCTGAGGTTCTAAGATCAGTAGAACCTGATGTGTTGAAGTTGGACCAGACCAGGTTCCAGTTTTAGATGTTTAGACATCAGACGGTGCCAGTATGAGTCCATTCATCAGCTCATGTTGGACTCATTTTGTGTCAGTTTGACTCATCTTTGAGTCGTTTCCCAGGACTGCAGAAACTGTTGGTGTTCAGAGGTTAAAGAACTCCTGGATGGTGTCGACCGACCGGATACTCTGACCTGACACCTGTTTAAGGTGACTCAAAATTCATCCCAAATGGTTTAAAACCTGTCAGCAGTGACGCATAATCGATTCAGAATAATAAACTGTCTAAAATTAGTCTACAATTTGACCAGAACACAATAAAGACTGATGAATGATTTGAAACCCAACCAGAATGACTCAAAACCATCCAAAAGGACATTAATAAACAATTAGTGGCTGGAAGAACGCTTTTTAAAATGGAAAATTTTAAATTGAGAATGGTGGTCTGGTTCATACCAATGAGTCCATCAACATTTAGTCGAAACATCTAGACCCTATGAACACCAACATCTAGACCCCTATGGACACCAACATCTAGACCCTATGAACACCAACATCTAGACCCCTATGAACACCAACATCTAGACCCTATGAACACCAACATCTAGACCCTATGAACACCAACATCTAGACCCTATGAACACCAACATTTAGACCCCTATGAACACCAACATCTAGACCCCTATGAACACCAACATCTAGACCCCTATGAACACCAACATCTAGACCTCTATGAACACCAACATCTAGACCCTATGAACACCAACATCTAGACCTCTATGAACACCAACATCTAGACCCCTATGAACATCAACATCTAGACCCCTATGAACACCAACATCTAGACCCCTATGAACACCAACATCTAGACCCCTTTGAACACCAACATCTAGACCCTATGAACACCAACATCTAGACCCCTATGAACACCAACATCTAGACCCTATGAACACCAACATCTAGACCCCTATGAACACCAACATCTGGACCCTATGAACACCAACATCTAGACCCTATGAACACCAACATCTAGACCCCTGTGAACACCAACATCTAGACCCCTATGAACACCACCATCTAGACCCTGTGAACACCAACATCTAGACCCTATGAACACCAACATCTAGACCCCTATGAACACCAACATCTAGACCCCTATGAACACCAACATCTAGACCCCTATGAACACTAACATCTAGACCCCTATGAACACCAACATCTAGACCCCTATGAACACCAACATCTAGACCCTATGAACACCAACATCTAGACCCCTATGAACACCAACATCTAGACCCTATGAACACCAACATCTAGACTCTATGAACACCAACATCTAGACTCTAGACCAACATCTAGACCCTATGAACACCAACATCTAGACCCCTATGAACACCAACATCTAGACCCCTATGAACACCAACATCTAGACCCTATGAACACCAACATCTAGACCCCTATGAACACCAACACCTAGACCCTATGAACACCAACATCTAGACCCTATGAACACCAACATATAGACCCCTATGAACACCAACATCTAGACCCTATGAACACCAACATCTAGACCCTATGAACACCAACATCTAGACCCTATGAACACCAACATCTAGACCCTATGAACACCAACATCTATATGAACACCAACATCTAGACCCCTATGAACACCAACATCTAGACCCCTATGAACACCAACATCTAGACCCCTATGAACACCAACATCTAGACCCTATGAACACCAACATCTAGACCCCTATGAACACCAACATCTAGACCCCTATGAACACCAACATCTAGACCCCTATGAACACCAACATCTAGACCCTATGAACACCAACATCTAGACCCCTATGAACACCAACATCTAGACCCCTATGAACACCAACATCTAGACCCTATGAACACCAACATCTAGACCCTATGAACACCAACATCTAGACCCTATGAACACCAACATCTAGACCCCTATGAACACCAACATCTAGACCCCTATGAACACCAACATCTAGACCCCTATGAACACCAACATCTAGACCCCTATGAACACCAACATCTAGACCCCTATGAACACCAACATCTAGACCAGGGGTATGCAACTAAATTTCAAAGAGGTCCAGTCACAGATAATTTATTAAAGCAAAGGTCCGGAACATCATAATGTCTAACTGAATTAGTGTGATATTTGTTGATGTAACATAGTAGTTCATTAGCGTCTGCGTGTAATCAATAGCTGACCGTCAAATCAAATGAATTCAGTACGATTCAAAAACATTTAGACAACATTTATTAATAAATAACTTTCGATGTAACTGTACATCTGAAAATAAAGTGCAGAACGTGAAAAAATAATGCCTGACCAACATGAACCAACTTATATACATCTTTAACTGAACAACCTGAACCAACGTATATACTTCTTTAACAATACCTACATCTGAAAAAAGTTAAGCAATCGAACATTTTTACATTTTTTTCATGTCTTCTATCACTCCCCTTCGATCCCCTGCTGCTCAATGGGAGAACTGAGCTGCAGCTTGCCCTGCCAGTGTTTTGACCGAACAGCGATGTTTAGCGCCTGTAATACAGAGACTTCATTGGCGGAGTAGCGTCACGTGGGATGGCTGAACTCGTACGTAATTGGTCTGTGTATTTCCTGAGCTGACAAACTAATGCCGTAAACACTGGAAAAGCTGCGCCGGTAAAATAGAAGCGACTCGTCAAATTTTAATCCTGTTACTTTTTACAAGTCCGGGTCCATATAAGACGGCGTCTGGGTCCGGATCCGGACCGCGGTCCGCCAGTTAGTGACCCCTGATCTAGACCCTATGAACACCAACATCTAGACCCCTATGAACACCAGGTTCTGGTTCTTACCAGTGAGTCCACATCAACATTTAGTCTAAACATCTACAAACTGGAACCTGGTCTGGTCAAACTTTCCTCCATCAGGTTCTACTGACGTTAGAGCCTCACCAGTTGAGATGTTTTAGTAGAACCATGGATCCATCCATAGAGATACACCTACAGGGACTTTATAGAGACACTAGACCAGCCTGGACTGGAGGTTTTGAAGATCCAGTAATTAAACTGAGTCCATTGGATCCATTCAGTTGTTCTGGTCTGATGGATCTATTCTGTCTGTTCAACACGTTTCATGACTGATAGGTTTTTTTCTGGAGATTCTGAACCTGAAAATGTCTTCACAGGTGTTTTGAGGGTGAAAACAGAAAAATTCTCAGAACTTATTTTGGAACCCAAACAACAAAGCAGCAAACTGAACAGAATCTGATGGTGGATGAACATGGATGCGGATCGCGGTTCTGACCTCGGCCGTCCGTCCAGTTCGGTCCTGCAGGTGGCGCTGGAGTGGCAGGTATCAGCTGAGCAGGCGGAGACCAGCCGGCAGCCGAACTCAGCGCTGCCTCCTACTGGAGACATGCCGGCCATGCACTCACAGCTGGACTGAGACACACAGAACCGGGTCAGACACAGAATCGGGGCTGGTTCTGGTTCGGTTTGGACCTCTGCTCACCTTGTTGGGTCCCTTGAAGACGCAGACGGTGGAGTTGGACGGACAGCCGCCGTTGTTGTCGTTGCAGGGGTTTCTGGGAAGGCAGACCCGGCCGTCGCCCTGGTAGTCGGGTTTACAGACGCAGGTGATCCTGGACCCCTGAGAGGAACACTGAGCGTTGACGTCACAGTCTCTCTGAGAACACACACCTGGAAACAAGGACACACCTGAGTCCTGGTCCGGTTCAGACCAGCCGACAAGCATCCCGACAGTAAATACCTCAGAACATTCTGGACGCAGCTCGTCTCTGGTGAGCTGTCGTCCTTAAACCAGGATCAAACAAGTTAAACTAGAGTTCTGAACACATTCTGACGTTAAAGCTGGTTTCACATAACAATCTGACCTTTAATAATAATAACAATAACAACAACAACAACAATAATAATAATAATAAAGGGTGTTTACTTGCGCATTTGTTCTGGTTCGTCCTCCTGTAACCCGGCAGACATTCACAGCTGGCAGCGTCTCCGTCTCCTTTACAGAACGAATATGGAGGACAGCTGCTGCAGCCGCTGCTCACTGCCAGCAACACAACAACAACAGGTCAATAACACAAGTCAACAACAACAGGTCAACAATACGACAACAATAAGTCAACAACACCACAACAACAAGTCAACAATACAACAAGTTAACAATACGACACGAACAAGTCAACACAACATCAACACAAGTCAACAATACAAGTCAAGTCAGCACAACAAGTCAAAAAACGCAAGTCAACAACAACAACACAAAACACAACAACAACACAAGTCAACTCAACAACACAAAACACAACAACAACACAAGTCAACACAACAACACAAGTCAACACAACAACAACACAAGTCAACACAACAACAACACATGTCAACACAACAACACAAAACACAACAACAACACAAGTCAACACAACAACACAAAACACAACAACAACACAAGTCAACACAACAACACAAGTCAACACAACAACAACACAAGTCAACACAACAACACAAAACACAACAACAACACAAGTCAACACAACAACACAAAACACAACAACAACACAAGTCAACACAACAACACAAGTCAACACAACAACAACACAAGTCAACACAACAACAACACAAAACACAACAACAACACATGTCAACACAACAACAACACAAGTCAACACAACAACACAAGTCAACACAACAACAACACAAGTCAACACAACAACAACACAAGTCAACACAACAACAACACAAAACACAACAACAACACAAGTCAACACAACAACAACACATGTCAACACAACAACAACACAAAACACAACAACAACACATGTCAACACAACAACAACACAAGTCAACACAACAACAACACAAGTCAACACAACAACAACACAAAACACAACAACAACACAAGTCAGCACAACAATAACACAAAACACAACAACAACACAAGTCAACACAACAACACAAGTCAGCACAACAACAACACAAGTCAACACAACAACACAAGTCAGCACAACAACAACACAAGTCAACACAACAACACAAGTCAACACAACAACGACAACAAGTCAACACATCAGTGAGTAAAGGTTCCATTGTGTTTAATACAACCTGAAGCAGCACTTCTGCATGTTTTTTGTGTGTATTTTGTTTTTCTTGTGACGTTTTAAATGTTTGCTGCTGGAACCCAGAGAGGGATTATTAAAGACTCACTGATACATAAACAAGCGATGAACGACTCACCGAGGTCACAGCGCCTCCCGGTGTACGGAGGCTGACACAGACACTGACCGTCTCCCTCTGGACCTTTGTTGCACACTCCATGTTCACAGTCACACACTGTGAACACACACACACACACACACACACACACACACACACACACACACACACACACACACACACACACACACACACACACACACACACACACACACAGGGATGGTATCGTTTCTGCTTCCTGATGCTCAGACGTCTCTGTAGGAAGTCGGTCAGTCAGACTTTACCTTTGTCACACTTCTCTCCGTAGGCGTTTGGATTCTTGCAGCTCTGACATGAGAAACCAGAGAAACCGTCCTGAAGAGAGAAAACGGCTTAATGAGGTTCAACAAACCACTTTATCACTTTAATGAGCCTCACAACTCCTTCACACGTCCTGAGTCTGCTGGACTCATGGAGTTCTGAGGCTCTGAGGCTCCTCTGAACTCTCATGTGTCTGCATCATGGAATCATTGGTGATCAATAAGTTTATCAATCAATCACAATCATGAACTGACGTCACAGATGCAGGTTCCGTTGCCGGCGTCTCCGTCGACACACTCTCCGTGGAAGTTGCAGGTTTTTCCAGACCAGCTGGGACAAGCTGAGGAAGAACCACAGGAAGTGAGGTCAGCTCCGACGGATGTCAGAATAAAAGCAGCAGCAGAGGTGATTTCATGTTTCTGATTCCAGGTTTGGAAAATGAACAGAAAGTGTCTGAAGGAAACTAAAAGATTTCAGCATCCCATCATTTCTGCGCTGAACGTTTCCATGGAGACGGTCAATCAAACGCTGTGAAACCGGATCAGGTTCAAAATGTAAAAAATTAAGGTTTTCACTGAAATTTAAAAACTATTTACTGTTTAATTTTCCTGTTTTGTTTAAGTACATTTAAGATCTAATTGAAATAATTTACAAACATATTAATTTACATGTTGACTGTAAATAAAGTCCAATTCTAAAATCAGTATTTTACAACATTTGACAATAAAACATTTTTTCTACTGAATTAAAATCAGCCAAAAAAATATTATTTAACAGACACTTCCTGTTGTCTAAAAGAAGGAAAATGTAGATTAAGGTTTGAAAATGGTAAATAGAGTTTCACAAAATTTTCTTTTTTGTTAAATTACAGAAAATAAAAAGTAAAGTCACAGAAAGAATTTATTGTCAACACACCAACAGTAAATAACGTCCACATCACAAATCTGAATGTCTGCTGAGTATTTACTGAATTTAAATCAGATAAAAAGGTCTTTTTAAGGATATTTGCTTTATTATATTTGATATTTTACAGTGTTTACATTCACTTTATGACTCTTTTGAATATAATATTTGATATTTGATGTTTTAATGATGAATTTACTGCCAGGGTTAGAGGTCATGTTTCGTTCTCCATGTCTGAGTGTCTGACTGGATTAAAAGCTGTCCTCTGATTGGACGTTGGAGTGTTTGAGTGTCTGACTGGATTAAAAGCTGTCCTCTGATTGGATGTCGGAGTGTCTGAGTGTCTGACTGGATTAAAAGCTGTCCTCTGATTGGATGTCGGTGTGTCTGAGGTCTTACGGAGGCACAGCGCCCCCCAGTGTTGAGGGCAGCACTGAGGATTCATGAAGTTCCTCACACAGACGTGCTGACAACCCTGCAGCTGGAGCTCCCTGCTGCCCACCTGGACCAGGTAGCTGCAGAGAAGAAGGAGAAGGAGGAGAGGCTGGAATGAAGGTTCTAGACTGGTCCCCCCAAAGGTTCTAGACTGGTCCCCCCAAAGTCCTGACTGAGACCATCAAGAACCTGAAGACACCAGTCTGAGTCATGGAGACGACACATTCAGGAGTCTCTAGAAACTCAGACTGACATGAGAACCTGGTCTGTATGAGGACTTACTGTGATTTGACCTCTTTCATCACACCTGGACAGGTGTGTTCCAGGTGTATCACAGATGTGCTACAGGTGTGTAGTGTTCCAGGTGTGTTCCAGGTGTGTAGTGTTCCAGGTGTGTTCCAGGTGTGTAGTGTTCCAGGTGTGTTCCAGGTGTGTAGTGTTCCAGGTATGTTCCAGGTGTGTTCCAGGTATGTTCCAGGTGTATGACAGATGTGCTACAGATGTGTAGTGTTCCAGGTGTGTTCCAGGTGTGTAACAGATGTGTAGTGTTCCAGGTGTGTTCCAGGTGTGTAACAGATGTGTAGTGTTCCAGGTGTGTAACAGATGTGTAGTCTTCCAGGTGTGTAGTGTTCCAGGTGTGTAGTGTTCCAGGTGTGTTCCAGGTGTGTTACAGGTGTCTAATGTTATAAGTGTGTAGTGTTCCAGGTGTGTTACAGGTGTGTTACAGGTGTGTAGTGTTCCAGGTGTGTTCCAGGTGTCTAATGTTATAAGTGTGTAGTGTTCCAGGTGTGTAGTGCTCCAGGTGTGTTACAGATGTGTAGTGTTCCAGGTGTGTTACAGATGTGTAGTGTTCCAGGTGTGTTCCAGGTGTGTAGTGTTCCAGGTGTGTTACAGGTGTGTTACAGGTGTCTAATGTTATAAGTGTGTAGTGTTCCAGGTGTGTTCCAGGTGTGTAGTGTTCCAGGTGTGTTACAGGTGTGTTACAGGTGTCTAATGTTATAAGTGTGTAGTGTTCCAGGTGTGTTCCAGGTGTGTAGTGTTCCAGGTGTGTTACAGGTGTGTTACAGGTGTCTAATGTTATAAGTGTGTAGTGTTCCAGGTGTGTTCCAGGTGTGTAGTGTTCCAGGTGTGTTACAGGTGTGTTACAGGTGTCTAATGTTATAAGTGTGTAGTGTTCCAGGTGTGTTCCAGGTGTGTAGTGTTCCAGGTGTGTTACAGGTGTGTTACAGGTGTCTAATGTTATAAGTGTGTAGTGTTCCAGGTGTGTAGTGCTCCAGGTGTGTTACAGATGTGTTACAGGTGTCTAATGTTATAAGTGTGTAGTGTTCCAGGTGTGTAGTGTTCCAGGTGTGTTACAGATGTGTAGTGTTCCAGGTGTGTTACAGATGTGTAGTGTTCCAGGTGTGTAGTGTTCCAGGTGTGTTACAGATGTGTAGTGTTCCAGGTGTGTTACAGATGTGTAGTGTTCCAGGTGTGTTCCAGGTGTGTTCCAGGTGTGTAGTGTTCCAGGTGTGTTACAGGTGTCTAATGTTATAAGTGTATAGTGCTCCAGGTGTGTAGTGCTCCAGGTGTGTTACAGGTGTGTAGTGCTCCAGGTGTGTTCCAGGTGTGTAGTGTTCCAGGTGTGTTACCTGCAGTTGGTGGTTCGTACGCTGCTGAATCCTCGGGGACAGACGCTGACGGCGGCGCAGGAAGTGCAGATGGAATGAACTTCCTCCCTCTGAGGGAAATCACAGCGACCAGGAGGAGGAGTCTAGAGACACAGGTGAGAACCATCACTGACAGGAGGTACAACATCTCCTGTCATCAGGTGTCATCCACCATGTGACCCGTGACGCGCCGCCCCATTGGCTGAGAAGATGCTCAAACCAAGCAAACCAGGCCGTCGTCTTACAGGTGGTTCATGTGTTAGAATACCTAAAAACACTGAGTCACCAGAAGGAGATGATTTGACACGTCTGAGGTCAGAAAACTAAAAACACGAGAGACACTGGAGGAGATTCAGCAGCAGGAACACAGGCAGGAAGTAGAACAACAGGAAATAACCCAGGCCAGGAGACGCTTCATTCAAAATAAAAGTCATCAGAGGAGCTACGGGTTCATCACTTTACAAATCATTTACACTTAATAATTATTATTAACTATGAAGCAGCTTCACTGATCAGATACAGAGACGTGTTTGTGAAACTACAATAAATAAACCTGCAGAAGAATTTTAACATGTTTTTAATTGTTTTCACTGTTATTTCTAGTTAAACATGTAAATCCATTTTTCATTTCTCCACTGTTCTCCTGAAATCTTTGTGTTTTTTCAAATAATGGATAATAAAAAAGTAAAAACTCTAAAAAATCAGATTTTACTTTACACTGAAAAAAAATATAACTGTGGTGAATGCTTTTGATGTAATTAAATTAGATTAAAATACACAAAAATATCAAGAGAAAAGAGAAACGTTTGAGTTTTATGCTGAAGGTGAAACAACATGAGAACAACTGCTGTGTTTTTACGTCAAAACACAGAGAACATTTCCTTTTTCTTGGTCAGATGAAGCCGTTAGATTCAGTTTAACGCTGTAAATATATTTAGAGATGCTTCTGACGACTGCTGATCTTCTGTCCAGTGAGGAATAACTTTAATTTACAGACGGTGTGTTGAATGATCAGAGGATAACGCAGCTTAAAGACGCCGACATCAGTAAAACAACAGTGAATTAAAAGTTTAATGTAAAATGACTTTCAGAATAAAAGCTGTTATTTTAAACCAGATTTTCAGTCTTAGGTTTTCTTTCTGTGAATCAGTGACAGCAGAAGTTCATGTCTAATACTCAGAACATGTTTGGTCATTAAATAAAACCAGAGACGACTAACAGACGGAGGCTTCATGATTTACAGATTTATGTGTTCAATGAAGACGATTGATCTCATACAGATGTTATCAGATGTTATCGATCGTTTTGTTTCTACCCACATAAATATTCTTCATTAACAGATAATAGTGTGTGCTTCCATCAGACGGTTATTTTCTCATATTTCAAGTCTGTTTTAAGCGTCCGTTTGTTCTACGGTTGCTTCCTGGATGACGTCTGACTGTTTCATGACTTTTACATTTTAATTTAAATGTTTTAATGAGATCAGACTTTTTAATTTATGAACCAGATTCTGTTCAAAAGCTCTGCAGAAGAAAACCAACGTGACTGAACTCACTGTAAAGTTTAACTGATGACTGAGATGTATGCAGGTGATGGATCAGCTGATTGATCAGGTGATGTATCAGCTGATGGATCAGCTGATTGATCAGGTGATGGATCAGTTACCTGCTCCTGGACAGACGCCTGCAGACAGAACAGCAGCAGCAGCAGCAGCATGTTGACCCTCAGACCTCCAGAGACCATCAGACCCAGAGTTACAGGTCCAGACCCGGGGAGGACATCGTCAGACTCACAGCAGAACAGAAGAAGCTTCTCAGAGCTCAGTTATCAGGAGAACGTCGGACGAGGCAGCAGAGCGACGCTGCAGAGTTTCCTCTGATCAGGAAGGAAGAAAGCGTTGAGAGGAACCTCCCAGAGCCCCGTCCTCCTCCTACAGACACAACAAGACCGAACGCTGCCGAGTCCATTTCAGCTCCACAAACACAAAGAGCAGATTAGTTTAAGAGCTGCTCCATGAAAAAAAACAACCAGGAGAAGCTCATTTTAAATGTCTGTCAACTTAAAACACATCAAATCATAACAATAAGGTTAAACAACACGACAGTATGAGTGGAAACTGCTTCACCTGTTTTAGTGATCAAGACTTCAGTGTTTGATTTTATTCAGTAGTTTTAAATATAAAACTGCAGCTCATAAAAAAGCTGACTGAAGACAACTGTGTTGTTAAAGGAACAGATTTTAAAGACACTATAAATATAAAAAGCCCAAAAACACACATAATACTAAGAAAAGCTACAACATGTAAATATATATATATATATATATACAGAAGCATGGAGGTGGCAGCATCATGCTCTGAGGAACCGGAGCTTCACACAAACAGTCCTTTTAAACATCATGAAAACCTGATTTGAAACGACTTCATTTTCATTACAGGTTTAAATGTCGTCCTGCTCGGTTCGACTGTAGCATCTGGACCAGCCTGAGTTCATCCAAGACAAGAGGTGGAACATCTTCGATGAACTCAGACAAGTCCAGATGATTGAAACCACGAGGACGACCATGACCAGACGACCGAGGATCTACACTAAAGACTCTTTCATGTCAAAGTGAACAGATTTTACAACCTGCAGTAAAGACGAACCGACTAAACACTGATCTGAAGGAGGTGAATATTTATTAAGTCACTTATTTCATGTTATTTCACAGGTTGAAGTTCTTTTACGTTTATAATCTTTTTTTGTGGAAGAAGAAAAACCGTCAGTGTGACTGTAAGAGCCTTTATTTTGAAAGGAAACGTCACAAATTAAAAGTGTTTGCAGATTTACTGTAATTCCATAAATATGTCATTCTTTAATTTGATGAAACGTTAAAAAGGTAAATTTATTTCTAAAATCAGATGTAATTAGTGGAAACAGAAGCTGAATGTTTGTTTTTGTGACTTTAAATGAGAGATAATGAAAATGTTCTAACGTTTGCTCTTTAATCACCGTGTCAGCAGCTGGTGTCCTGGAGAGCTGGTGAGAAATGCAACCTGACAGGAAGTTGTGGGCGGATTTCCTGCCGCTGGGATTCTGACGGACTTCCTGGTCAGCTGACTCGACGGCTTCTCAGAAAGAAATGGAACAAATGTGAAAGCCCAGTTTGTTTCCTGGACCTGATGGACGGAGCGGAGAGGTCGACCCGGGAACAGAACAATGGCAGGAAGCAGCGGCTTTTATTCTGAAAGAGCTCCCTCGCACTTCCTGTCACAAGCTTTAGCTTTTGAATTTTTACATCATGCTGTTCAGACACTACAAATACTACTTCAAACTCTTCAAATACAAGAAGTACTACTACAAGCAGCCACATTCTGACAGCTCCTTGTTCACTAAACTATTAGTTGAGTTATTTAAATGTATTATTTAATCTTTTCAAATCATTTAAATTTTAATAAATATTATTAATAATAATAAATATGTTGAGGTATTTAATGATCTTGTTCTTCAGTTAGGGTTCAGGGTCTAAATAAGTTCAGATGTTTCAAAGTTCCTTCATTCGGACCGACCACACGTTAAACACGGCTCCAGGACACGCGTGTTTTATCATTAACCAGATATGAAGTCAAGATTCCAACAGACTGAAGGACGCCGAGATGAAAACAGTATTATCTGAAACCAGCAGACCCAAGGACCAGAGCTCAACCGTCCAGTTACGAAGAATCCAGTCAGGGGAGAACTAAACCGTCTGAGCCTGGACAAACTCGGACCAGAACCAGAACCTGAAGAACCAGACCAGAACCACAATCAGAGTCTTGATCTGGATCCAACAGGAACAAGTGGTTCTGACCCGGCGTCGCCCGATTCATTCATCAGTGAACTAAAGCTCAGCATTTAAGAGACGACATCGTCTCTTTGGGGGCAGCGGTGGCCAACGGCTACCGATCAGAAGGCAGAGGGTCCAACCCCAGCGCCTGGAAGGGAGGCAGGAAGGTTAAGGGCCTCGCTCAAGGGCCCAACAATGGCCGCATTGGTCCCCTAACACTTCAGGGGGTTCATCCTGAAGGGTTAAGGGCCTTGTTCAACAATGGTCCCTTAACCTTCCTGCTCCAGGGGTCGTACCACGGCCGACCCTGAGCTCTGACCCCAACCGGGATAAGAGAAAACAACATTTCACAATGCTGGAAGAACGTTTTCATGACAGCAAACGTTTCTTCTTCTTCTAAATAAACCTGTTTCTGTCGGTTGAAGTCGCTGCTCGGTGCTAAAGACACGACTCAGTGAGTTTCTGCTGGTTAAACCGAAACTAAACCACCTGAAACCTGTTGATCCGATTGTTCACTCCATGGTTCAGACATGAACCAGAGTCTAGATGCTAAAGGTAAACGTTAGCTAAACTGAGCTAAACTGTTTTAGCTGCTAAAGTCAACTGTTAGCTTACCTTCAGCTAGCTGCTAAATAGGATCATTAGTTAACCAAAACCAGACAGTTTTAACCAGCTAGTAAACTGAACTGTTAAGTGAGTAGCTCAAGAGTCGACTAACAAAATCATTTTACCACTAAACTGAACTAAGAGCTCACCTGACCAGTGTATTAGCAAAAGGCTAACCTGAACTATATTAGCTCACCAGCTAACTAGAGTTTTTAGTTAGCTGCTAAACTGAGCAAAACTAAACTAACATAAGTGTTGGTGCTGTTAAACTGAACCAAACTGTTTGCTAAACCGGGTTAACCATTTACATGGTAAAGGTTAGCCGCTAAAAGAGTTAGCCATGTACATGTTTAACCGAACTGTGAGCTAACGTTAACCAGTAGTGGCTAAACCAGTGAACCAGGCTAAAGTGAAGTTTGGTTAACGATGTAAACTGTTAACTAGCTCATATTTATGTTTTTGTTTCTATTCTTTATTAACTGTTACCGTAGTTAACC
The DNA here is from genome assembly GCA_024666655.1 of Dascyllus trimaculatus. Classification (NCBI taxonomy): domain Eukaryota; kingdom Metazoa; phylum Chordata; class Actinopteri; family Pomacentridae; genus Dascyllus; species Dascyllus trimaculatus. The sequence goes on from JAMOIN010000546.1 coordinate 79,198, forward strand.
AAACTGACCGCTAAAGTGGATTAAAAATTAGCTGCTAAACCAGTTAACAGGTTATAAACAGTTTGGTTAACGAGTTTACAACCAGTTTAATGGCCACGTTTGGATTTGTGTTAGCAAACATCTTTAATTAACTGTTCGCTAACATGGATTAAAGTTAGCTGCTGAAGCTGTAAACCAGGATCAGTTCAGGTTGATCTGCTGACGGTTAACTAACCAGCACGGCGGGTAGTTAGTGGTTTACAGGCAGGTTAGAACCTCTACTATGAGCTGCTCATCACAGCTAAACTGCAGCGTCACTCTTCATGTGATGTACTGAATGTTTTTCTCCACAGCAGAATTCTTTCCCATCGGCCCGTTGACCTGCTGGACCCGGCGGAGGCGACCCGGCGCTCAGATGTGCTGATCCGACTCGTCCTGGGTCCGTATCTCTGCCTTCAGCCGCTTCAGCTGTCTGAAAACGGAAACGCGACAGCGAACCAGACAGGAAACAGGAAGCCGAGCGGGTTCAGAGGTGAGCTTCATCCCGCAAGAACCGCCGACTCATCAGAACCTCAGAGGTCAGAGGTCAGAGTCAGAACAAACACCTGAACCTCGTTTAGACGAGCTTCAGGTGTTTGTTCTGACTCTGACTTTTAAAACCGAGTCACTGGTTCTGTCTGTTCTCTGTCATATAGAATAAAGAGTTCTGGATCCAGACAGAACAGAATCAGAATGAATGAGGTCCAGAAACGATGAACTAAACAATAAACTCTGAACCTGACAGGACGAACAGACTTAGTGTCAGCAGGAACCTCTGGAGACCATGTTCTGTGCTCTTCATGGTGGAACGTCTGTGACCAGGTGAAGGTTTTCAGATCCGTACCTGCAGGTTCAGTCTGAACGTCACACCTGGTTCTGGTCTTGGTTCCGGTCCAGTTCAGGTATTGATTCTGAGACTGTCGCATCACTGTGACATCAGACTGGAGTAGGAAACAGCAACAACAACAACACTTATTTAACACTTTAAGACACTTAAGGAAGCTTTAAAAGGTTGTAAAAAAAAATCCACCGTTAACTCAGACTGGTTGTCATGATAACAGTCAGGCTAACTGGCAAGCTAACTAACTGTCATGCTAATTAGCTGTTGGGCTAACAGTCAGGGTAAATAAATGCCGAGCTAACTAGTTGTCACTTTGATTGTCAGACTGACTAACTGTCGGGCTAAATGTCAGGCTAGGAAAGTATCAGGCTTACTAACTGTCAGGCTAACCAACTGTCAAGCTAACTAAGTGTCAGGCTAACCGTCAAGCCAAGTGTCAGGCTAAGTAAGTATCAGGCTAACTACTGAGCTAACTAACTGTCACTTCAATTGTCAGATCGACAGACTATCAGGCTAACCAAGTGTCAGGCTAACTGTTGAGCTAACTAACTGCCATGCTAATTGCATGCTAACTAACTGTTGGGCTAACAGTCAGGGTAAATAACTGTCGAGCGAACTAGTTGTCACTTTAATTGCCAGACTGACTAACTGTCAGGCTAAGTGTCAGGTTAACTAGTTTTCAGGGTTAGGGTTAGGGTTAAGGCTAACCCTTGACCAACTGTCAAGCTAACTAAGTGTCAGGCTAAGTAATTCTCAGGCTAATTGTCAGGCTAACTAAACGTCAGGCAAACTGTTAGCCTGATTACCTGAACTTGAGCCGACCTGTACCGACTGATTGTTTCGGTTCTTCAGGTTGGGCGTCTCTTTGCTCCTCATGGACCAGAATCCTGTTTATGTTCTGGTTTTCATCAGACACTCATTAATCGTTTGTGTCAAAGCTCAGAACAGTTCTAAAGGTTCTGTTTGGTGGAACCTGGTTTTCCTCTGCAGACCACTGGATCATCTAAACGTCTGCTTCAGATGAAGATGAGTCTGGTTGGTTTCAGCTCCACATCAGTCAACAGAGAACAGACTCAGGTTTGAAGCTTCATCTCTCTGAGGTCGTTCAAGTCACCTGGTGGATTCCTGGACTGGTTGAATATGAATGACGTGTTTTATCCTGCAGCCCAGGTTCACGTTAACACTACAGACATCTGACCTCCACCAGGTGAACGGCAGAAACAACCCAGAGGTTTGAAGGTTTGAAGCTGGATTCTGAATGTGAGATTAAACCCTGGACTCTGATTTAACCAGACAGAATCACTGTGAATGTTATGAATTTGTTTTAGGAGGCTTTAGTTCCCTTTTCTCCAGAAAGTGACTCGTCTGGTCCCAGAAACTGGTTTTCTGGTTAAACTGCTGCTGATCTTTAAAAACTCCAAACCACCATGAAGCGGAGCGACACGCTGAGGTTTTACTTTCACTTTAATTCAGTGGCATTCCCCGTTAACGAGACGACGGCGTACAGAGCTGGAGGTGGAGAACCGCCTCCTGCCAACAGCAACGTACGAACAACAGAATAAAACCAAGGAATATAAAAGATAACACTCCAGGATCATACGAGGTGACATTCAGAGCTCATGTTGAAACATTATCAAGATGTTTAGTACAAAATCAGCTTCAGGATGGAAAACATCCGTCGGTCCAAAAGCAACAATTATATTAATATAATATTAATAAAAGCTTCCATATACAGTTCGGTCTTTCTAATACTGCCTCATCAGTTACAGTGTGCAAGTCAAAGTGTTCAGGTTTCCTCAGCAGAGTCTGAACACGTGGAAACAACAGACTTTTGGTTTCAAAGCAACTTCATATAAATAACAGCAAGTAAATCAAAGAACTTTGGAGACACTTAAAGACACAGAGGCTAATAGTTTCCCTCCGCTTCCAGTATTTGTGCTAAGCTAGGCTAATAGTAGCACCTCGTCTGGAGGCGACACTGATCCACCTTCTGATCGGAGTCTGGAGGAGATTCTTCTCCACAACTGCTTCCTGAAGGTAACATTGATTTAGATCCAGTAGAATCCTGTGGACTGACTGCAGCGCCCCCTGCTGGCCACCACCAGTCCGTCAGTCTGTCTGTCTCCCAGCTAAACAAAAAACCTGCTGCATGTGAGATGCTTGTTTACAAGGTGTCATTAGCAGACACCATTTGTGGGCGGAGCCTCATTCCTGCCATTTTGTAAAGGTCAGTCCATGATTTCTGCGTCTGCAAGGCTCCATAGGAGGATCCACATGAAGGGTCCACATGGAGGATCCACATGGAGGGTCCACATGGAGGGTCCACATGGAGGATCCACATGGAGGATCCACATGGAGGGTCCACATGGAGGATCCACATGGAGGATCCACATGGAGGATCCACGTGGAGGGTCCACATGGAGGGTCCACATGGAGGATCCACGTGGAGGATCCACATGGAGGGTCCACGTGGAGGATCCACATGGAGGATCCACGTGGAGGGTCCACATGGAGGATCCACGTGGAGGATCCACATGGAGGGTCCACGTGGAGGATCCACATGGAGGATCCACGTGGAGGATCCACATGGAGGGTCCACGTGGAGGGTCCACATGGAGGATCCACGTGGAGGATCCACATGGAGGGTCCACGTGGAGGATCCACATGGAGGATCCACGTGGAGGATCCACATGGAGGGTCCACGTGGAGGATCCACATGGAGGGTCCACATGGAGGGTCCACATGGAGGGTCCACATGGAGGGTCCACATGGAGGATCCACATGGAGGATCCACATGGAGGGTCCACATGGAGGATCCACATGGAGGATCCACATGGAGGGTCCACATGGAGGATCCACATGGAGGATCCACATGGAGGGTCCACATGGAGGATCCACATGGAGGATCCACATGGAGGGTCCACATGGAGGATCCACATGGAGGATCCACATGGAGGGTCCACATGGAGGATCCACATGGAGGATCCACATGGAGGGTCCACATGGAGGATCCACGTGGAGGATCCACATGGAGGGTCCACGTGGAGGATCCACATGGAGGATCCACGTGGAGGGTCCACGTGGAGGATCCACATGGAGGGTCCACGTGGAGGATCCACATGGAGGGTCCACGTGGAGGGTCCACATGGAGGGTCCACGTGGAGGGTCCACATGGAGGATCCAAGTGGAGGGTCCACATGGAGGGTCCACATGGAGGGTCCACATGGAGGATCCACATGGAGGATCCACGTGGAGGGTCCACATGGAGGATCCACATGGAGGGTCCACATGGAGGATCCACATGGAGGATCCACATGGAGGGTCCACATGGAGGGTCCACATGGAGGATCCACATGGAGGATCCACATGGAGGATCCACATGGAGGATCCACATGGAGGGTCCACATGGAGGATCCACATGGAGGATCCACATGGAGGATCCACATGGAGGATCCACATGGAGGATCCACATGGAGGGTCCACATGGAGGATCCACATGGAGGATCCACATGGAGGATCCACATGGAGGATCCACATGGAGGGTCCCTGACTGGGAAACAAGTGGTGCTAAAACAAACGTTGATTCTCCATCATCCACTAACATGTGACTGAAGCAGTCGCTGCAGGACTTCAGAGGAGCTTTGATCTGCAAACATCTCCACTGATGGAGCCCAATAAGAGGGAGGTTCTAAAGTCTCCAGATGTTCTGTTCTGTTCTGCCCCTGTGCTTCACACACCTCAGGAACAATCACTCTGCTGCAACCAGCTGTAGAAAGAGAGACTCCACAGCCTTTCAGAACGTCCGGAGCAGCAGCGATGTGTTAACAGAACCATGAAGAACGGCTAAAGGCCTCAGTACGATTCAAACAAAACACCTGTCGGACCACCTGCTTTATAAAGTTACTGTCCAGGTGTGCTCAGGTGAACAAGGCAGGAACAAAGGTCATCAAGTGCTTTTAGTATTTAACTGATTAAACATACATGAACCAATGAGGCAGAAGAAGAAGGTCATGATGTCAGCAAACAAATCATAGATCAGCTGTAGTACCTGGTTGTTCCACCAGGTGGAGCCTCTAACTTCAACTGGAATTCAATGTTGGAGAAGAAGAAGAAGAAGAAGAAGAAGAAGAAGAAGTAGTAGTAGTGGTGGTTGTTTTGTGTCTCTTTGTGGTTGTTTTGTGTCTCTTTGTTGTTGTTTTGTGTCTCTTTGTTGTTGTTTTGTGTCTCTTTGTTGTTGTTTTGTGTCTCTTTGTGGTTGTTTTGTGTCTCTTTGTTGTTGTTTTGTGTCTCTGTGGTTGTTTTGTGTCTCTGTTTGGTCGTAATGAGTGTAGCTGCAGGTATTTAGCGTCTCCTCCACTGTTCAGCTGCTGTCTGGTCTCCTGATGGAAACCACCTCCTCTGGTCAGCATGTTGTGATGATTCAGCTGTTGACCAGCACACAACGTAAAACATCAGACTGTTTGAAACATACTGAGGCCTTTAACCAACCAAGTCTGACTCACATCACCTGCCAATCAGCCAATCAGCCAATCAGCCAATCAGCCGGTGAGCTCGACGGGCAGCTCGCGGCTGCACAGCGCCTCCCACTGTCGGGCCAGCAGCGAGATCAGCCTCTCTCTGCTGTCGGCGCCGGGCACGAAGACGCACCATTGGACCTCTCCCTCGGCGCCTCTGCTGGCCCCGCCCCCTCTGGGCGGAGCCTCCTCCCCGGCAGCGGCAAAGTGGTCCATGGTGAGGTGGCAGAGCAGGTCGGGGCCGGGCAGGTCGTCGAACACCAGCGTCAGAGCCTGAGGATACGTCTGGTAACCAAGCAGAACCCGGTCCAGGTCCCGGATCCTCCGGGCCTCACGCAGCTGGTAGCGCTCCCTGCAGGAGGAAACAGATGTGAGGACTACAGCTCAGCACTCACAGTTACTGTTCAGGTTCTTATCTTACTGTGATCACACTTCATGTTCTGGGTCCATACAGCTGCTCTGTGTCGTGGGATTTTGCACCTGAACAAACGTCCTCGTGGTTTCAACCCTAGCATCTGGAGATGATTGAAACCACGAGGACGTTTGTTGAAGGTAACCGTGACCTGGATGACTGAGAATCTCCACAGACATGAACAAATGTCAGAACTGGATAACAGGATGTTTCAATCAGACCGAGTACAAACAATGATAAAGCTGGAGAACATGACGTGAACACGGACTTCATGTGTAAACCCACACAAGGCAGAAGCTCTCTCTGCACACATGAGCTGAAACCAAGGTCAAGATGGCCGACACGGCCTGGAGGGGGGTAAAACCAGGGGTGGAAGGACAGGAGGGAGAGACTTTAAAGAAAGGGAGGTGGTTAAACTGTTGACACGGTTAGATGACGCCCCAGACACGAGTAAGTTCAAACAAAATGATGATCAACATGTCCTGTTAGGTTTTAAGAAGGATGAGCTGTGGTTTCACTGACAAAGGATGAGAGTTCAGATGTTCGTTTGTTTGTTCAGGTCAAGTCTCCAGATGTAGCTCATGTCTGTTTTTACAGCCTCTGCACTGAATAAACTCTACTGGTATCAGACTCTGAAGACCGTCTGGAGACTCCCAGGTCTGATGCTGCCAGTGGAACCTGGAGGACTGATCTAAATCTAAGTCGAAGCTCTGGTCTGATGCTGCTTTTAGTTGTTTTCCTGGAGAACTTCTTGTTCCTCATCACTTGTGTCTGAACAGAATCTTCCTGGTCTCCTTTTCTTCCTCTTTTCTGCAGACAAACACTTTTTTTTCTTGTTGCAAAAGTCCATGTGAGGCTGAGAGGAGACTGTTCATTGACGACTAACAACACGTATCTGTTGTTTTTCACTCCTGTGTTCGTCAGACGACGTTATAAAGTCAGTATTTTAGCTGCATATTTACCTTGAAGTCTTCCAGGTAAACTAGCGGCTCCATGGGACTGGTTTCAGGTGTGTTCATACCTGGATGGAGGCTCTTTGGCGAAGTCTGGCAGTGGGTAGCTGACGTAGTCCTCGTCCAGCAGAAACACATCGGTGCTGGTGAGGATCAGAGTCCTGGGCTGGAGGACGGCAGATGGACCAGAACCACCAGAGAGTCCAGACGTTTGACCGGACGGAGCCTGGACCTGCAGGAGAACCGAAGGTTAACATGGTCCGACGATATGTTACCAAACCAAGGACAGTAGAATACACACAGCGTCCTCGTAGCTTCAGTCCTAGCATCTGGACTAGCTTGAGTTTCCAGAAGACATTTCATCGAAACGTTTCAATGAAATGTCTTCTAGAAGCTCAAACCACGAGGACAACCATGACCTGGAAGACTGGGGATCTTCACAGACAGCAGACATGGTAAGAAGTGATCCAGGAGCAGCGAAGATGTTCTCACCTGGAAGACCAGCAGGTAAAGCAGGACGTTGAAGGATCTGGAGGACGAGGAGGAGGAAGCGCTGGCCGGAGTCTTCCTCTCTGCCACGATGAAGGTCAGGTCTCCCATCTCCTCCTCACTGGGGTAGATAAACTTCACCTTGCTGCTGTGGACCAGCTCGTAGTTCTGCATCTTACCTGCAGGGGGAGACACACCTGTCAGCTCAGGCTCAGTTCAGATTCTCACTGGAGAGATTCACCATCTGGAATCCAGTTTATCTCCAGCAGCCAGAGAATGGAAGGACTGGAGGAGCTGCTCAGACGACATGAGCCATCGATGCTGCAGCACTGAGGAGCTTCAGGTGTGTTACAGAAGCAGGTATTCCTCAGGGGCAGCAAACACAAAACAACCCAAACATGATGCAAAACCACCACAAAGCCAGCGCCGTACAGCTGCAGACCTAAACCGGCCGTCTGGTACCTGAGCAGGTGTTGGTGAACTGGGAGTAGAAGTCCTGGTCGGAGGGTTCTGGAGGAGGAAGCTGCTGCTGCAGGCTGAGCGCCGCCATCAGCTCCTGCAGGAAAACACTGGTCCCGTAGCTGTCCCTGCTGAGGCAGCAGACGATGTGTTCAGCCGACCGACCTGGACACAAGCAGCAGCAGAGGACAGGACGGTCAGGTTCGCTTTAAAACACCCAGACCAGAGAGAAACAGTCAGAAAATGGAATAATTCACTGGGTTTTCAACTTCCCAGCAGGCTGAACATCATCAGGAGGACGAACAAAATTGATATATAAAAATCACTGTATTCAAAATGTCAAATAATAAAAAAGGTTGCTCGAACCAGATTCTGCCAAACTACAGTCACAGTCCTGTGAAAAAATTCAGGTAGTTTTCAGCTGAACTGCAGGCAGTGTTTCCAGCTTTTCAGTTATTGAGAAACGGATGAAAGGATATAAAAAAGACATAAAACAACCAAAACGTGATGCGAAAAACACGAAACTCACCACAAAACAACCACAAAAAGACACAAAACCTAAATGTGACTTAATAAAAACCTGGATATGAGGCGAAACAACCACAACAAACGTGACCAAAATGAACACAAAGACAAAAACCAGCCCAACATGATGCAAAACTAACACAGTCATGTAAAACAACCAAAACATGAACACATCCACCACAAAAGGACAGAAGCTAATCACAGGTGTTGCAAAAATATACGACAGAAAGACATAAAACAACTAAAATGAGTCAAAAGTGACGACATAAAGACGTGAAACCACCCAACAGTCGAACAATCAAACTCTGATTTCCAGTTTCCTTCTTTGTTCGGTAGAATAAAGTCCTTCTGGACTCCACAGTGGGTAAAAATGAGGCGAAGCTTCAGCCTGGTTCTGACTCACCTACGACTCTGAAGTACTGGTCGAACAGACCCACGTTAACAGCCAGCAGCTCAGACAGACCCACGGACAGACAGCAGACCAGGAGGGACTCTGGATCTCCACAGTCAGACACCTCCAGCACTGACGGACCAAAAACACAGTTAACATCAGAGCTCATTTAACACACAACTACCTGACCTGCTCTCACCTGAGTGATGCGTCAGCGTGGAGGCGGAGTCCTCCAGCAGGAAGTAGATGTGGTCGGTGGACAGCAGCAGGCAGCAGGTGAGTTCAGCTTCTGGAGACTTGTAAAGAACCACCGACAGCCACAGAACCTGCTTCAGATCCTCCGACTCAGACTGGTTTAAAGACAGAGGAGAGGAAACACCTGAGAGGAGACGAACACGACCGAAACAACAAAACCAAACAGCCACAGCATGAAAAACAAAGAGACACGACAACTAACATAGACAGAAGCAGAGGGCGGCCCTACCAGAGCGATGAACCTGTGGAAGTGGTGGAGCAGCTGCTGCTCTGTGAGCCCAGCCAGGAGCTTCAGTCCTGGGGAGAGGCCCGGCAGGAGGTGGGGGGACGGATGGTTCTCCTCCACCTGGAGCTGGGAGGAGTCCCAGCTGAGGAGAACATCTCAACGTCAGCAGCAGGACAGAACAAGTTGAACAACAAGACCACAGACACGTCTGAAGGTCAGCGGGTCCATTCTCAGGTTTGGATTAGAGGAGTGTAAAAACACAGCAGCAACATCCTCTGACTAACTACAGAGCAAAACCACTTTAAACTGATTTAATCATCCTCAGGGTGAACACTTCCTGGTTTTCTTCCCTCCTCTGACAGTAAACTGAAGATCTCTGGACTAAACCAGACGTCTGAAGAACTCTGATCAGTAATGGAGGTACTGCAGATGAACAAGCAGACAGTTACCTGCTGCAGCTGTTTGACCTCCTGCTGCTGGAACAACATCTGTAACGTCCTGATGACACAGAAACAGTGAGTTAAAATGAGCTCTGAGGTGTCTTGTTGTTGTAGAAACAGCGGGTTGTGTTTACCTGCCGACAGGTGACCCTGCTGATGGCAGGTCCTGCAGGGTCGGGGCAGAGCCACCAACTTCAGCCCCTCCAGAGAGGCTCTCCGCTGGCTCAGCTCCCCCAGGAAGGAGCTCCTGTCCTGGGCCAGAGGGAAGAGCAGCAGCAGCCTCTGGTCAGCCAGCAGCAGCTCCACACAGTGACGCCTCCTGGAGGTTTAAACATGTAAACACAGGTTTATACATGTAACATGTAAACACAGGATTATACATGTAAACACAGGTTTATACATGTAACATGTAAACACAGGATTATACATGTAACATGTAAACACAAGTTTAACAAGGAAACTACGGAGAGAAAAGTCACATGTTCAGATCTTCAGTCAGGTATTTGATCAAAACCGCCTTATTAATCAGAACCAGAGAACAGAGGAGACAGTAGCTGGAGATACATCCAGCATGGAGGAACATCTAGTAGCTGGAGATACATCCAGCATGGAGGAACATCTAGTAGCTGGAGATACATCCAGCATGGAGGAACATCTAGTAGCTGGAGATACATCCAGCATGGAGGAACATCTAGTAGCTGGAGATACATCCAGCATGGAGGAACATCTAGTAGCTGGAGATACATCCAGCATGGAGGAACATCTAGTAGCTGGAGATACATCCAACATGGAGGAACATCTAGTAGCTGGAGATACATCCAGCATGGAGGAACATCTAGTAGCTGGAGATACATCCAGCATGGAGGAACATCTAGCAGCTGGAGATACATCCAGCATGGAGGAACATCTAGCAGCTGGAGATACATCCAACATGGAGGAACATCTAGTAGCTGGAGATACATCCAGCATCAAGGATATCAAGGAATCTTTATTATCCCCGTGGGGCAAATCCTTCTACAGCCTGCAGATCCACAATCATCAATCACAACAAACACGAAGCACAGACACCAACAGGAAATAGTAAAATAGGACAAACAGATTAGTAAATCACTTGTTTAACAGGACAGTAGCAGCAGGGACAAAAGAATGTTTGAGCCTATTTGTCCTGCACCTTGGCAGGATGTACCTGCGGCCTGACGGAAGCAGCACAAACACACCAGCCAAGGGGCGGCTCTGGTCACCAAGGAGTGTGTGGGCCTTATTTAGAGTTCTGAGCCCATGTACATCACAGAGATTGTTGAGGTTAATACCTGCGATTTTGCTGCATACTCTCACTATACCCTGTAATTTGTTTTTGTTTTTAAGTGAAAGTAAGCTGTACCAGCAGATAAAAGAAAAGGTTAAAACAGACTCAATAAAACAAGAATAAAACATTTTCATAAAAGTGCTATCAACGTTAAAACTCTGCAATTTCCTATAAAAATACATGCGTTGATGCACCTTCTTACACACAGCCTCAACATGAAAGTCGAAGGACAGCTTGTCATCAATGATAGTGCTGAGATATTTATACGTCTGGACCCGCTCAACGGCTTGATCCGCGATGACAAGAGCAGGGAGAACCGACTGGTGCTTCCTAAAGTCAATAAACATTTCTTTTGTCTTAGACACGTTAATGTGCATAAGAGATGTGGAACACCAGTCGATGAATTCCTTCAAAATAGGGCCGTGGTCAGGGTCATCACTACTCAGCAAGGACACAATCACTGAGTCATCCGCAAATTTCAAAATGTGGCGCCCCACATGTTGGCTACGGCATTCATTCGTATATAAAACAAACAATAAGGGAGATAGGACACAGCCCTGGGGTGATCCAGTGGAGGAGACGAGGGTGTCTGACAAAACACCATTGACCCTCACACGTTGTGGTCTTTCTGTTAAAAAATCCATTAGCCAGGCTATTAGACCAGGATCAATGCAGTGGCAGTCCCTTAATCTTTCTGCTAAAATGTGTGGCTGTATACAGTTAAAAGCAGATGAAAAGTCAATAAATAAAAGACGGGCAAAAGTCTTGTTTCCCTCAAGATGAGTTAAAATAAGATTTAAAAGGGTGGCTAAAGCATCTTCAACAGCATGGAGGAACATCTAGCAGCTGGAGGAACATCTAGCAGCTGGAGGAACATCTAGCAGCTGGAGATACATCCAGCATGGAGGAACATCTAGCAGCTGGAGATACATCCAGCATGGAGGAACATCTAGTAGCTGGAGATACATCCAGCATGGAGGAACATCTAGTAGCTGGAGATACATCCAGCATGGAGGAACATCTAGTAGCTGGAGATACATCCAGTATGGAGGAACATCTAGTAGCTGGAGATACATCCATCATGGAGGAACATCTAGTAGCTGGAGATGCATCCAGCATGGAGGAACATCTAGTAGCTGGAGATACATCCAGCATGGAGGAACATCTAGTAGCTGGAGATACATCCAGCATGGAGGAACATCTAGTAGCTGGAGATACATCCAGCATGGTGGAACATCTAGTAGCTGGAGATACATCCAGCATGGAGGAACATCTAGTAGCTAGAGATACATCCAACATGGAGGAACATCTAGTAGCTGGAGATACATCCAGCATGGAGGAACATCTAGTAGCTGGAGATACATCCAGCATGGAGGAACGTCTAGTAGCTGGAGATACATCCAACATGGAGGAACATCTAGTAGCTGGAGATACATCCAGCATAGTGGAACATCTAGTAGCTAGAGATACATCCAACATGGAGGAACATCTAGTAGCTGGAGATACATCCAGCATGGAGAAACATCTAGTAGCTGGAGATACATCCAGCATGGAGGAACATCTAGTAGATGGAGATACATCCAACATGGAGGAACATCTAGTAGCTAGAGATACATCCAACATGGAGGAACATCTAGTAGCTGGAGATACATCCAGCATGGAGGAACATCTAGTAGCTGGAGATACATCCAGCATGGAGGAACGTCTAGTAGCTGGAGATACATCCAACATGGAGGAACATCTAGTAGCTGGAGATACATCCAGCATAGTGGAACATCTAGTAGCTAGAGATACATCCAACATGGAGGAACATCTAGTAGCTGGAGATACATCCAGCATGGAGAAACATCTTCCTACAGCTGTATAAAGATGCTCCACCAGCTGGATGTATCTCCAGCTACCGTCTCTGTTTCCTGTAGAGACATGGAGAACAGACACGACAGCCCCAAACACAAAAATGACCAAAAGAAAACACAAAACATCAAAAACGAGACACAAAACAATAGAAAGGACACAAATCTGACTCAGTAGACGTGAAACCACAGAAACCAGTGGCAAGATCAGAAAAACAGGACAAAACAAGAAAAATGAGCCACAGTGAGTTAAAATGACCCCACAGTGAGTTAAAATGAACCCACAGTGAGTTAAAATGAACCCACAGTGAGTTAAAATGAACCCACAGTGAGTTAAAAATGAACCCATAGTGAGTTAAAATGAACCCACAGTGAGTTAAAATGAACCCACAGTGAGTTAAAATGAACCACAGTGAGTTAAAATGAACCAGGAGCTGCTGGAGTTTAGAGGATTAAGGTAAAAGTTCTTCGCTGTAACTCCTGATGGAGTAAACGTGACTGGAGGTAAAGTCTACAGAACCATGGACCTGGTTCCTGTTAGGACCTGTTCTCAGACTGTACCTGTGCAGGTGTTGTGGGTCCGGACAGGTTCTGGTTCTGAGCTCAGCTTCTCTCTCTGACGGGTGAAGGACCACAGAGCCGAGGGGCAGCCGGACCAGCCGGCACCAGGAGGACCGCTGGGGGTCGGAGCCGCTCCTCTCCTTCTCTGCCAGCTGCCTCAGGTCCAGCTCCAGAACCCAGAGGTGTCGGTGGGTAAGGAAGAGGAGGACCGGCGGCCTGGAGCCTCCAGGTGGAGCCTCAGACAGCAGCAGGTGAGTGTCGGGGGCCGAGGAGGCGAGCAGCTGGGCAGGAAACCCTCCCTGGGCTCCATGACTCTCCTCCAGCTCCCAGGAGTTGATCAGCGAAGGAGGAAGCAGCTGAGGGGAGGCCAGGAGCTCCGGGTCGGACCGAACCTCCGCTGTCTGGACAGAAAGGTTTAAATCTGATGAGCAGGATTAGATCTAACAACCATCCACAGAGATAAACTCCAACCTGACAGTTATTAGTGTCTGAAAATAACCAGCAGAAAGACACCATTTATCATGTCTACAGTCACCAACAGCTTCATCCGCTGCTCTTAAACAAATCTGAGCTGAATAACATTCAATATTTCATCTGAATCATTTTATTTTACAGTCGCAGCATCAGGACCAGCTGGACTCTGTTGAAGACGTTTCCGTTCTCCTTGGATCAGAGGTGAAACGTCTTCCAGGAACTCAACCAAGTCCAGATGCTGCGACTGAAACCACGAGTGTAACCCTGACCTGGACGGCTGAGAACCTTCAGACACTTTATTCTACATGTCTAATGAAAAGAACATTAATTTGAGTATAAAAAACTATAAAAACTATAAATAATGTCCACAGAAAATAAATCTGTTGTGCTGTTTCTAAAAAAGGAAAACTATAAAAAATGAAAAGTCTGTCCTTATAGTCATTTGATTGTTTATAAAGTGTGACCTTCATTATTTTCATGACATCATTGTGTTCCAGATATCCACTGTTATTTCTAACCTTACAGTTCTGGATTGAACATTTATTTTTACAGTGTAGATCTGATCACAGCTGAATCCAAATGGTTCTTGTACTTCCAGCGTTCTGGTTCTGCTCAAACATGAATCTATGTCCTCCGTTTGGTTCACAGCTCAGCTCAGAAGTCTACCTGAATGTTGGAGACTCAAATCCCCTGTTCTAGTGACCTCCTCCGAACACCAGCCGACTCTGGTGCTTCTTTTGTGAGCTGAAGGGAATCAGACACGTTTTCTGCTCTAACTTAAGTTATTATATCACAGAGCCGCTCCCTGACCTGGATCAGCGCCGTCAGCTCGGTTCTGGTCTGTCGAAGCTGCTCCGCCTCAGAGAAGATGTACCAGCGGTTCGGCCCGGCTCGGAGCCCGAAGCCCAGACAGGAGTCCGGAAGGTCAGCCGGGGAGGAGAGCTGGAGCTGAGAGTACGGAACCAGGAGGTCCAGCTGCAGCCTTGAGAGAACCTCCTCCACAGACAAACTCGGGTTCTGGTCTGAGAACAGGAGGACACAATGCTCTTTAGATTCATTCTAACCAGATCCAGTAGAACCAGAACCTTCCTCCCCCTGGTTCTGAGGAGGAAGAAGGAGCAGGTAGTTGGAGATGCATCAGCATGGTGGAACATCTTCCCACAGCTGATGTCTCATCATGGTAAGACAATCACCTCCAGCTACTCAAACTAAGTTACTCAGCTCATAATAAAAACAGCTGCGGCTCACCTGCGTCCTGATTGGCCCCTGTGGAGTCATGTGACAGGAAGAGGAGGCCCAGCAGTTGGTGGGTCAGAACCAGACAGGCCTCCCTCTGCTTTAGCTCCTCCTGCTCCACCAGAACACAGCAGCACCACAGAACCCTGCTGACCCGGACCTCCTCCTCCTCCTCCTCCTCCTCCTCCTGCTCCTGCTGCTGCTGCTCTTCGCACGGCGCCACCTGCAGGCCGACAGGAGGCAGCGAGGAGGAGGAGGAGGAGCAGAACACCTCCTCCACCGAGTCACCCAGACCCATCTCAAAGTAGCCGTCCCCGGAGCCGGGACTGGAAGAACAGAACCAACAGAACCAGTCAGTCGCTTTGAACAGCGGATCAGTAGATTTCTTCTCTGAATGCAGCTTCAGTCCTCGCTGTGATGGAGTCAGAACCTGCTGGGTGGCGTCTGCTTCGGCTGTTTTGTGTGTTTGTAAATGTTTTTGTCATGTTTGTGTGTCTTCTAATGAACCTTCGGGGCTATATTTGGTCTTTTATTTAACCTTCTGGCTGTTTTGCGTCTCCTTTTACTTGTTTTTTCGGGGGCGGACTTTTGCTGCTTTTGTCTGTTTTAGAAACAGGATCTAATACCCCTTTTCCACCAAGAAGAACCAGGTCTAGTTCTGGTGCTTAGTTGGTTCTAATCTGGTTCCTCCTAAGAACCTGTTTGGAGTCCAGTTGGAGCCATTGGGTCACCGTAAAACCACTACGCTAGCATCCATTACATAGCAGTTAAACACAATAATCGATGCTCCCTTCCTTTCCTCCTTCCTTCCTTCCTTCCCTCCTTCCTTCCCCTTGCTTCCTTTTTTCCTTCCCTCCCTTCCTTCCCTCCTTCTCTCCTTCATTCCTTCGCTCTTTCCTTTCTTGATTCCCTCCTTCTTTGATTCCACACTTCCTTCATTCCTTACCTCCTTCCTTCCCCTTGCTTCCTTTTTTCCTTCCCTCCCTTCCTCCCTCCCTTCCTTCCTCCCTCCCTTCTTCTCTCCTTCATTCCTTCCCTCTTTCCTTTCTTGATTCCCTCCTTCTTTGATTCCATTCTTCCTTCATTCCTTCCCTTCCTTCCTCCTTCCTCTTGCTGTCTTCCTTTCTTCCCTCCTTCCCTCCCTCCTCGTTCTATCTTTCTTTCTTTCGTTCCTTCCTTCATTCCCCTTGCTTCCTTCTTTCCATCCTTCCTTCCTTCCCTTCCACTTTCCTTCTTCCCTTCCTTCCCTCCTTCCTTCCCAAGAAGAACCAGGTCGTAGTTCTGGTCCTTAGTTGGTTCTAATCTGGTTCCTCCTAAGAACCTGTTTGCTTTTCCATTGACAAGGAGTCCAGTTGGATCCATTGGGTCACCATAAAACCACTACGCTAGCATCCATTACATAGCAGTTAAACAAATGCAGTAAGTTGATGATAATATCTATGTTTATCTCTATAGATGGTCTTAAGGCTGATTGTGAGGCGGAGGTCCTCCTGTTGCCTGGACACATCCGTGATCACGCTACTGGTGGGACACAACTGTAGCGGATTTCAGGTCAACAGTTTGTGCTAAACTTCCGTGTGTCCCGGGAGTCATTCCAATACATGTGTGATGGGACCAGGGACGTCCTGGAGAACAAGGACACTAATTAGCGCTTGTGTGTCCCTTTCCACCGTTGATGGTTGGTCACCATAACCCCGCCCCCAGCCCCTGACGTACTCGGTGCTTAGCTCTGGACCAGCAAAGAGTTGGTGCTTGCTGAGCTCCAGTTTATAGAACCTGGAGTCGGTGCTTAGGAGGTGGAAACACAAAGAAGTGGAGCTAAGTCAGGATCTGGCTCCGGACTAGACCTGGAACCAGCTCAGTGGAAAAGGGGTATCAGAGGACACTTCGATCTACAAATGAGTATAAACTGAAGGAAACAGCAGAAAACATTTGAGAAGTTTGACGAATCTGAGAAATAACTGGGAAACCAACATAAACCTGTAGGAGACCCAGAAACTAGAGGACGCTCACATCAACGCAGAAACCAGTGAAGACTTTGAGGAACCACAGAAGATTCAGGATCTCATGAACACCAGAGACAAACCAGAGAGGAGGCTGCTGGTTGGATTACCTGTGACTGCCCACCTCCGTTCCATCCACAGCAGACTGAAGCTCTCTGGACTCAGTCTTCTCCTCCTCCTTCACCTCCTCCTCCTCCTCCATCTTCTGCTCCCTGTGGGCGGAGCCGAGCCGCTGGGACAGCTGGGTAATGAAGTCCTTGTTGGAGGCGGACAGGAGCAGCAGGTGAGCAGGAAGCAGTGGACACCAGGTGGCGCTGCAGGAAGAACAGCTGACCTGGACTGGTCTGGAGGAAGATGAGGAGCACGTACAACTGCAGGACAGAGCAGAAGAATTCATTCTAAATTCACATCATATCAGCTGATTCTACTTCATCCTTTTACCAGCTCGAGAACATCTAAAGGTAATATGCTGTCATTCTTTTCTGTTTTAATGTCGTAGATCAACGAGGCTTCAATAAACTGACAACACAAGTCTGGAGGTGAAACACTAACATGATGTGATTTTGTGGACAACAGCGCCTTCAGCAGGACAGACTGTGAACTACAGCTGCAGCAGGTTCTGCTGACCTGAACTCTGAGCTGCCTCCAGGACCAACCAACAGCAGCAGCAGCAGGTGTGGATGTGAAGAGAAGTATGAGGCTCATTGAAGTGATCAATGTGGACCCACCTCCACGGACTTCAAGGAAATATTCATAGTAGAAGGTATTTTATATGAAACGACTCGCAGGTTTCACATTCTCACTCTTGGCCACAGATACTTGAAATTAAAAGCCAACAATCAAATATGGCTTCGTTGATCTGTGTGTTGACATGAAGGCAGCAGCTCTGTAGGTTGATACTAACCAGACAGCAGCAATAGCAGCAGGAGAATCAGTGGAAGCTCCACAGTGTTCAGACAGACTGACAGCCGGCTGCTGGACCTGCAGACAAACAACAGAGTCATGTTTAACCAGCTGACAGTCACACAGATGTTAAAGCTTTAGTCTGCCATGATAACTTAGGTTGTATTCTGACACGTAAGAAGCCAATCAGCTGCAAACTTCACATAATGTTTCATTTGTCTAAAGACATCATGCTGAACGTTATCCTGAACCCTAAAACCAGCCGGTGGACTTGAAAGGCGTCTTATCTCTACAAAGAAACCAATAAAATGACAGCATTTATCAACCAAAAACTATAAAAACCCAAAGAATTAAAGCACTTCCTGTTTCATGGCGTGATGGCGAGCATCAGAATAGTCATGTGACTGAACTATCCTTATATGGTCATGTGGCTGTTATGAGGCCTGGACTCTGATCACACCTGTGAAGTTTCAGGCTGATTGGAGCACATCCAGACTAGTTAGACATCACTTCCTGTTTCTGTCATGGCGAAAAGTCCAAACGCTGCGGGCTGCCACGGCCACGCCCTCATACGTTTATGAAACATTTTAATAACTGTTGCTCACCACCACCTGTAGTATATGCCGGCCAAATTTGATATCTGTAGGAGTTCCCCCCTAAGACAAGTTCACTCTGGAAAATATGAAAATTTTCGCCAAAATCGCCCAAAATCTGTCAGTAAATTCAAAATGGCGGACTTCCTGTTGCATTGTGGGTATGGGTTCTGGAGGCTTTTTGTGTGTCTTGTTGTGATGCGTACTCATACCGAATTTCGTAGCTCTAAGTGAAACTAGCTGAATATAAACCCTTTTTAAAAATTTTCCAGGGGGCGCTATTGAGCCATTTTGCCATTCACATGTGTAATTCCCCCTAATTTTTCACCAGGTCTGATGAGCGTGCCAAGTTAGCCAGCAGAGAGGAGACGAGGAGACACACTAATCAAACACAGGTAGTGAAGTATTTCAGGTGTGTGGAGCTCCTGTTGTTCCCAGAGTCGGACATGTTGGTTCCAGACTGATAAACGGACGTCAGACTGTCCAACCCACTAAACGACCACCGAGCTGAACGTGGCTCCAGGTTGGGTTCAGTTCCTGTACTTGAAAATGAGGAGCTAAACTGTGGAACTGTAACCCTGCAGGTGCTGAAGGTGTGTGTGTCACCTGGGCGGGGCCAGCAGACAGGTGGGGTGTGTTGGTGTTAAAGCTTGCAGGGGGGGTTGCAGTGTCCACAGGGGGGAGAACAGTGGGGGGGGCGGCGGCTTCTTCTCTGCTGGTCACTTCTGCAACAGGAAGCACACCTGAGGTCAGAACACCTGAGAGCAGAACACCTGAGAGCAGAACACCTGGGGTTAAAATACCTGAGGGTAAAACACCTGAGGTCAGAACACCTGGGGTTAAAATACCTGAGGGTAAAACACCTGAGGTCAGAACACCTGGGGTTAAAATACCTGAGGTTGAAAACACCTAATGGCAGAACACCTGAGGGCAGAACACCTGGGGTTAAAACACCTGGGGTTAAAACACCTGGGGTTGGGGGGGTGTTTTTATTGGACTCCTAGAGAGACGCCCTCTCATGTTGCCTTCACTACTATGTGCAGCTAAACGACACTGAAGGTTGGTTTGATTTGATCAGTGGAGAGAAAATCAGCTTTAATGAAAGTCCAGCAGACTGATGAAAGACAACTGACAGAACAAGAGAGAACAAACTACAGCCTGCTGACGAGGCAGCAGCCGGACAGAGGTTCTGTTCCAACAGAGTCCCATTGGTGTTCACTGGAATCCCTGAGACAGATTCCTCCTGGGGGAGTTCACTGAGGCTAATCTAACCTGAGCGTCCACAGCGTCCTCTGCCTTTGTTCTGCTTCGACTCTGAATAAACACATGGAACGTTCTTTTCTACTAATCTCACTTCTATTGTTCTGACTGAAAGAGTGAAATTTAGCCAGCAAACAGCTTCAATACAGTCCAAAACTAGTTGAAACAAAGCTGAAAACCAGTCCAAAACCAGTCAGAAATCAGCTTTAAACCAGTCCCAGAACCAGTTTAAAACCAGTACAAAACTAGTCTGAAACAAGTCCCAACCCAGCCTAAAGCGAGTTTAAAACCACTCCAATAACCAGTCCAAAACCAGTCTAAAGACCCCTTTAAACTAGTCCAGAATGTGGTCTAAACACCCCTTAAACCTCTCCAAAACCAGTTCAAAACTAGTCTAAAATAGTCCAAACCCTGCCTCAGTACACCCTAAAACCAGCCCAGACTGGTCTAGACACAGTGTGAACCAGGCAGATCTAATCCAGACATTCTATGAATAATTCTACGTTCTGAGGGATTCTGGTCGTCTGCTGACGTCTGTTCTGTTGGAGAGAATCTAAGTCTCAGGCTGAGTCTGGACGTCTGTCCACGGAGGGCTGGTGGTGTTAGACTGATGACTGCTGGTAGTTTACTGACTGTTTCTGAGTCCGGCTGCTGCCTCCAGCTGAACCCAACACAGAACCTCCTCACAGCCTGATACATACATGATTACCTTGGCTGGAAGCCTGCTGGGCCGGACAGGAGGAGGAGGAGGAGGAGGAGGAGGCAGCAGGAGGAGCAGAGGAGGACAGAGAGGAAGAGGAGGAGCAGAGGAGAGGAGCAGCAGGAGGTCTGGTGTCCTCACTGATCTGACGAGAAGACAGAGAGGACATCAGAGATCAGAGATCATCAGAGATCAACAGAGATCAACTACATCAGAGATCAACTACATTAGAGATCATCAGAAATCATCTCCAGCATCTCCACCAGAGCTGGAAGCCACCATCAGCAGCAGAACTTGGTTCTTTAAGAGGTCAACATCAATATAAAGTCCTTCAGCTGTATAAAACCAGAACGACCATGAAGGAGGAGAAAGGAAAAAGCCCAGGAGGAAACCAGGAGGTGACCTGCTCAGAGTCCAGGAGGTGACCAGGAGGTGACCAGGAGGAAACCAGGAGGTGACCAGGAGGTGACCACAGCTCATTCAGTCAGATTACAGACAGGAAAATCAGATCAACCGTGATTCTACATGTTGGTTCCACCAGAAAAGTCTTCTTCCAGCTTCACAAAGAGTTTTCTGCACATTTACAGAAGATGTGTTCTACGTGTGAAGGTCTAGAACTTCACACATCAGGTTCAGTCTGGGCACATCTCTTCTACAAATTCCACCTGTTCTTATTCCCATATTTGATTCGGTCTTTTCTCTGGTGCTGATGAGCAGAATGTGATGAACAGACACCCAGTAAACAGCTCGACAGGTCTGTTAGCAATTAGCCAGGACCAGGTTACCACCAAGTTAACAGCAGGTTAACATCACGTTAACAGCAGGTTAACAGCAGGTTAACAGCAGGTTAACAGCAGGTTAACAGCAGGTTAACAGCAGGTTAACACCAGGTTAACAGCAGGTTAACATCAGGTTAACACCAGGTTAACACCAGGTTAACACCAGGTTAACATCAGGTTAACACCAGGTTAACACCAGGTTAACATCAGGTTAACATCAGGTTAACAGCAGGTTAGCAGCAGGTTAACAGCAGGTTAACAGCAGGTTAACAGCAGGTTAGCAGCAGGTTAACAGCAGGTTAACAGCAGGTTAACAGCAGGTTAACAGCAGGTTAACATCAGGTTAACAGCAGGTTAACAGCAGGTTAACAGCAGGTTAACATCAGGTTAACATCAGGTTAACACCAGGTTAACATCAGGTTAACACCAGGTTAACACCAGGTTAACACCAGGTTAACATCAGGTTAACATCAGGTTAACATCAGGTTAACACCAGGTTAACATCAGGTTAACACCAGGTTAACAGCAGGTTAACAGCAGGTTAACATCAGGTTAACACCAGGTTAACATCAGGTTAACACCAGGTTAACACCAGGTTAACACCAGGTTAACATCAGGTTAACATCAGGTTAACATCAGGTTAACACCAGGTTAACATCAGGTTAACACCAGGTTAACATCAGGTTAACACCAGGTTAACACCAGGTTAACAGCAGGTTAACATCAGGTTAACAGCAGGTTAACACCAGGTTAACAGCAGGTTAACAGCAGGTTAACATCAGGTTAACATCAGGTTAACACCAGGTTAACATCAGGTTAACACCAGGTTAACACCAGGTTAACAGCAGGTTAACATCAGGTTAACAGCAGGTTAACAGCAGGTTAACATCAGGTTAACACCAGGTTAACATCAGGTTAGCATCAGGTAACATCAGGTTAACATCAGGTTAACAGCAGGTTAACATCAGGTTAACAGCAGGTTAACATCAGGTTAACATCAGGTTAACAACAGGTTAACATCAGGTTAACATCAGGTTAACACCAGGTTAACAGCAGGTTAACACCAGGTTAACATCAGGTTAACATCAGGTTAACACCAGGTTAGCATCAGGTAACATCAGGTTAACATCAGGTTAACATCAGGTTAACATCAGGTTAACAGCAGGTTAACATCAGGTTAACATCAGGTTAACATCAGGTTAACAGCAGGTTAACATCAGGTTAACAGCAGGTTAACATCAGGTTAACAGCAGGTTAACACCAGGTTAACAGCAGGTTAACACCAGGTTAACATCAGGTTAACATCAGGTTAACACCAGGTTAACACCAGGTTAACATCAGGTTAACAGCAGGTTAATGGGTTAGCATCATAAGTTCACTTTCTCTGACAGTGCTGACGCTAAACTCTAACATTGAAAATCCTCCATCAGGTAAAGGAAGCAGCCTCAGACTGAGCTGCATCCTGAGAGAAACAACTGAATAAACCAGATTCAGTAAAGAACTGAAAACTCTGAACTCATCAGGACAACTGGGCTGAACTGCAGGCAGTGTTTCCACGGAGCAGAGGGGAGACGAGATGGAAGCTAACTAGAGCTGGAGATACTTAAACACCTCCAGTAGTTCCAGACTTGGAGCATCTGTGGAACATGTTGGCTCATCAAAGGAGCTCTGTGTATTTAGGACTCCTGCACTCTGAATGAAGAAACGCTGCCCATAAATCTTTGCAAATTAAACGGACTGCTTGAAAGACTGAAATGAGTTTTGAGTCCTACTGACAGAAGACATCTCTGACTTCTCTCCTTCATGGTTGTTCTGGTTCCACAGAGCTGCAGGACTTTAGACCAGCAGTCTGCAACCTGTTTAGCACCACGGACCGGATTCAAGCAAGACAAGTTCTACAGACCCGTCATCGAGCGTGATGACGGGTCTGTAGAACTTGTCTACCAAGAAGCATCCCCACATGATGCTGCCTCCACCATGCTTCACATCATGATGCTGCCACCACCGTGCTTCACGTCATGATGCTGCCACCACCGTGCTTCAATTCATCGGACTGGTCACTGCGCTCGATGACCGGTCTGTAGAAAATTGTCTTGCGTGAAAGCGGTCCGTGGTATAAAAGTTTGCAACGCTGCTTTAGACTGCAGTGAAAAATGAACCACAGTGAGGAAAAATGGAGCAGGAGCTAAAAACGATGCCTAGAAGCTGTTAGAGTCCAACACTAATAGATCCCTACTGACGGCTGGGTTTACCTTCCTGTCGCCGCTGCTCATCCTGTCTTTGACTTCTTTGGCTTTCTGAATGGCTTTCAGCACCTCCACTGTGTCCAGCTCCTTCTCTGTGGTCACCTTACTGTCCAGACACACCTGACAACACAACAGACACACAGACTGAGCCACAGTAGAGCTACCAGCACACACAGCAACAGAAGCTGCAGAGAGAGGCTCTGTGGTACTGTTAAAGAGGAGTTCTGGTAATACTGTGGAGGTTCTGGTGGTACCTCAGCTGCTCGGTCTCCAAACTGGGCCAGGACTTTGGTTCTGTAGTCTGGGATGATGCACATGGGGTTACTGGACAGGTTGAGTTTCTCCAGACAGGGCAGAGAGCCGATGTTCCTGATCTCCTCCAACTGGACAGAAACCAAGCAGAATAATCAGAATGAGAAAGTTTCATACGTGGCAGAAAGAAGCAGAAGTAAAGAGTCTGGAGGTCGGAGGAACCTTCAGGACCTCCTGGTGTGGATACCTGGTCCAGCTGGTTGTGGCTGAGGTCCAGGTTGACCAGAGAGTAGAGCTTGGTGAGTCCGCTGAGGTTCTGCAGCTGGTTTCCAGCCAGGTTCAGGGTTTTGATGTTCCCCAGACGGGTGTGGGCAGCTTCCAGAACCTGCAGGCTGTTGTAGGACAGATCCACGTGGACCAGGTTGTACAGGTGCTGCAACCCCAAACAGCAAACAGGTAGGTCAACACCTGATGTAGAACCAAACACCTGACACAGCGTTTTAAATGTTCTACTGCCTTCTTGTAGTTTTTCTGTTTGTTTTACTTCGTCTGTGACTCGATCTTGTTTCTAGATGTCTGATGTTCGGTGTCAGGTGTGGGTCTATGACTGTAATAAAGTCACTTCCTGTAAAGGTCCAGTAAACTTCCTGTCTGAGCTGGAAGGTGGACATTAGAAGTTCACTCATAATTCTACTGGATCAGTAACTCAACTGGAACAAATCACGTTTAACAGTCAGTTTAACTCCTCACAGAGCTGAAACGTTCAGTCGACTCATTGAAAACCTGCCGATCCAGGAAACAACCAGGTGTAAAAAGTCAAGTCAGACATTCTGCTGCTCCGGTTCCTCCACCATAATAATCTACTTACATCTTATTTCACAGAACCTGAGTGAGCTAACAGTGGTAGCAACTGTAGAGATTCATCACAACCAGTCCGGACAATAATCCTCCAACTCATCCTGAACTAAACGGAGATGATGGAGACGCTGGGTTCAGGTCGTCCTGGTGGAGCAGAACCTCCTCAGCTTCACTGACCTGCAGGTTCTCCACCGAGGACAGCTGGTTGTAGCTCAGGTCCAGGAACTCCACCTTTGGAATCAGCCTCTGCAGAACAGAAGAGAAAGAACTCAGTCAGCTCACCTGAACGTACCTGAACGCACCTGAACACACCTGAACGCACCTGAACACACCCCAACGCACCTGAACGCACCTGAACACACCCCAACGCACCTGAACACACCTGAACACACCTTAATGCACCTGAACGCACCTGAACACACCTGAACACACCTGAACGCACCTGAACACACCTGAACGCACCTGAACACACCTGAACGCACCTGAACACACCTGAACGCACCTGAACGAACCTGAACGCACCTGAACACACCCCAATGCACCCACCTGTTTTTTATTAATTTTGCCAGGGGGTCAGATCGACGAGTCAAGTGTGAGAAACGAGCACAGACAGATGTGGGAGGAAGACGATCTAGCCATTTTTCAAAATAAAACACCCTGCGGACTCCGCTGGAAATAAAACAAAACGTTTCCATTCTCTCTGTGCGGCCCGGTACCGGTCCGAAGCCCAAAGGTTGGGGACCACAGCTATAAAGGATCAATACAGTTTCTAATAATCACCTTTTCCAGATCTGATTCAAGATAATTAAACCAGATCATTTTCCCTCCTCGTGCTTTATTTTGAAGGTTGAAGTGTGTTTTATTCTGAAGGTTGAAGTGTGTTTTATTCTGAAGGTTGAAGTGTGTTTTATTCTGAAGATTGAGCTGCGTTTTGTTCTGAAGGCTGAGCTGTGTTTTATTCTGAAGGCTGAGCTGTGTTTTATTCTGAAGGCTGGGCTGTGTTTTGTTCTGAAGGCTGGGCTGTGTTTTATTCTGAAGGCTGGCTGTGTTTTATTCTGAAGGCTGAGCTGTGTTTTGTTCTGAAGGCTGAGCTGTGTTTTATTCTGAAGGCTGGCTGTGTTTTATTCTGAAGGCTGAGCTTTGTTTTATTCTGAAGGCTGAGCTGTGTTTTATTCTGAAGGATGAGCTGTGTTTTATTCTGAAGGCTGAGCTGTGTTTTATTCTGAAGGCTGAGCTGTGTTTTATTCTGAAGGCTGAGCTGTGTTTTATTCTGAAGGCCGTCTCACCACTGAGCTGTCGATGCAGCTGATGCTGTTGTGACTCAGGTCCAGGGTGGTCAGGTGACGCCACACCGGGACGACGGCGGTGACGGGACACACAGGCTCCGCCCCCTCAGGCTCCCACTGGGAGAACTCAGTCGCCTCCGGAACCAGAACCGACTGGAGCAAACAACACAACACACAAGAAAACACACACATCAACACACAAGTAAACACACACCAACACAACACACAAGGAAACACACACATCAACACACAAGGAAACACACACACCAACACAACACACAAATAAACACAACACACAAGTAAACACACAATAACATACACGCACAACAGAAACACAAATCACTACATAAATATACCACACTGTTTACACACAGACACACTAATGTTGTTGCTGTTGTTGTTGTGTTGTTGTTGTTGTTGTGTTGATGTGTGTTGTTGTTGTTGATGTGTTGTTGTTGTTGTTGATGTGTTGTTGTTGTGTTGCTGTGTGTTGTTGTTGATGTGTTGTTGTTGTGTTGCTGTGTGTTGTTGTTGTTGTGTTGTTGTTGTGTTGCTGTTGTTGTTGATGTGTTGTTGTTGTGTTGCTGTGTGTTGTTGTTGTTGTGTTGCTGTTGTTGTTGTGTTGCTGTTGTGTTGTTGTTGTTGTGTTGTTGTGTGTTGTTGATGTGTTGTTGTTGTTGTGTTGTTGTTGTGTTGCTGTTGTGTTGTTGTTGTTGTGTTGTTGTGTGTTGTTGATGTGTTGTTGTTGTTGTGTTGTTGTGTGTTGTTGATGTGTTGTTGTTGTTGTGTTGTTGTTATGTTGTTGTTATGTTGTTGTTGATGTGTTGTTGTTGTGTTGCTGTGTGTTGTTGTTGTGTTGCTGCTGTTGATGTGTTGTTGATGTGTTGTTGTTGTGTTGTTGATGTGTTGTTGTTGTTGTTGTTGTGTTGCTGTTGTGTTGTTGTTGTTGTGTTGTGTTGTTGTTGTTGTGTTGTTGATGTTGTGTTGCTGTTGTGTTTTTGTGTTGTTGTTGTTGTGTACCATCATAGACTGTGTGCTCTGGTGGATGTTCATCGTCTCCAAACTCGTCCTGAGAGTCGACAAACCTCCGATCTGCTCCGAGCTGCACTCGCTGATCTGCACACAGACACACACACAGACACACACACACACACACACACACACACACACACACACAGACGTAGTGTTTGTGAATGGGTATCTTTCAGAATTCAATGTATTTGTTTTTCAAAATAAAACACCCTGCAGACTCCGCTGGAAATGAAATGCGTTGTTTCTATTCTGTCCGGTACCACGTGACCCACAGGAACTGAGCGGTGTGGTAAAGACTGAACTGAGGTCTGAATTAATCCGTTACCTCGATCTGCAGCAGGGACTTGAAGACGGACAGGTCGAAGGGAAGGCTGCTCTCCTGGATGTTACTGGTTCCTACTGGACCCCTGCTGCCACAGATCTGACCCACAGAGACAAACCAGTGAGAACAGGGTCCTGTGGTCGGCCAGCGACCTGCAGCTGGTCCAGGCGAGTGAAGGGACTCACCTTGAGGTACCGGAGCCTGCAGGTGAAGTCCAGGATGTGTCCCAGGTCTGTTCTGGCGTCTCCGTTGCAGCAGGTGGGTTTGGCCAGTCGGAGCTGCTGGGAGACGGAGTAGAGCTGCAGGGGACGAAGAGAGAAGACCTCCCCGGCCTGCAGCAGCTGCTCGCCTGCAGCAAACAAACAAACAAACTGTTAGAAGAACTGTGCTTATGTAAGAATTATTCCTATTAGGTAATCATTGAGTGACTGTCAGGACTTTAAAGTCTACATGTCAGCAACCATGAATCACCATAAACATTCCAGCTGTATTTACTCACAGTAAAGAACACAGAGAACTGACCCAGTAAGATTGTGTAAGTGACACTTATCTTATGCTGACTCTTGTACTGATTGTTTACCAAATAAAAGAGCCAAGCACAGAAGGACTGGCAGAGGGCTGGAATGCTGTAGTGATGCAAACTGCAGAGCTGTAGTGTCCGTTCTCTCCTTGTGCGCAAGTAAAAGACCTGAGCTCTGAGTTCTGTCTTCCTTCCTGTGCTGTGTGTATTTTCAGGTTTTGAACCTAACATAACTCAGTCCTTCGAGCTGGATGCCAATACACCTGGGACCCTAAGGAGCAGCTCGAAGGAGACCGAAGTCTGTGCACAGCCCCTTGGAACTAGGTTCAGGGACGAAAGCCCTCCGTGGTTGAATTCCACGCCGGCCGGTTAAACCCAGTTCGGGCTCCACGGGGTTCCAGGTTGACGGCATCTGAACAGACAACAGCATCAGGAACGACCGACAGGTACAAAACATTGACACTCAGAGAGTGAGTGTGGAAAGCGCTTTAGGAGTAGTGAAGTCCTGAACAAAGAAGCTGAAAACAAAGGTCTCTGGAGAGCTTCTTAGAAAAGAGGACCAGACTCCAGAAAGTAAACACACATTCAGCAATAGAAAGTCATTTTAGTCGTTTTGGACACTTTTCGATTTAAAATAAGTTGAATTAAAAGAAGTTGCAGCCTTTTTAGCTCCACGGCTTTAAGCCAGACAGTGTTCTACAGACCGGTCATTGAGGGCGACGACAGGTGTCACAGTCCTGATTGTAACACCTGGATGGATGCAAACCTGATCTGGGTTCAGTTTTACCAGGACTCCAGTGTTCATCCTACATGTGTCTGTCTGATCCAGTTCTAGTAGATATTAAATGAAATGACCCATAATAATAATAATAACACTGATAGTAAACAGAGTTCTGGAGGCTCACAGCTCTTTATCTCCAGGGTTTTACGACAGACTTGGATGAACGGTTTTCAGCTCTAGAAGCTCTAAATGAGGACAGGAAGGAAGCTCACCTTTATGGAACAACTCTTCAGCCAGAGCTGCCGTGGTGCCGTTGATCTCCTGAGAAACACGAAAACACAGCATTCACTTTGAAATAAAGGAGAGGTACAGCAGCTGGGATCAGTATCTGTCACCAGCATGTGCTTCGTTTTCCTCCCAGTCATTCTAACAGTGTCACGGCTCATTACACAGAACAGATCAGCAAACCAGAGGAGGATGAAGAACACAGACGGGTAAAACGAAGCCGCTGGAACGTTCAGCAGATCCAACAGAAAATGCTCCTGGAATAAACGGAGCTTCGACTAATTCTCCTCTCAATCTTTACGATGTCTCAGAGATCATTAACTAAACGTTCTCATGGTTGATCATTCAGCCATGAACACATTTAAACAGGATCCTGATTAACCCAATTATCAGAGAGAAGAAGACAAACTGAAACCAGAATGAATCTTCAGATGTTCTACTGTCTGTTTTTATGTTGGACTTCTGGTTTCATCTGGTTTCAAATCTCAGCCGACAAAGGAGACGTTGAATCAGCATCACTTCACTCCACATGTCTTATTTAAAGATTGACCAGAAATGAAGAGTTTACTGTAGAAACCAGCTCTGAACCATAAACCTGCTGGGAGACTCAAAGGTTTCACCATTTATCCAGAGAGAATCGTTGGATGTTAAACTTTCAGACGATCTGGTTCATTTTTCTGCATCCAAAACACGCGATGCATTCAAAGACCAGCTGGCAGTGGGAAATCTGATGGTTCTGTTTTGTTTTCAGTTCCTGGACATCAAACGGTGTCGGTCTGGTGGTCGTTCACACACAAGAGTGAAGCCTCCTGTAGAGGCCGTAACCATGGAAACGGTTGGATACCTGTAGCATGTGGAGCGTCCATGTGTCATCATCATCATCATCATCATCACTGTTCTGATTTCTGTGATTCTGAGCGGTCCTCTGTCCTCCTCACTGATCGGTTCAGGACTGAAGCAGCTGAACAAACAGACTCGTCGGCCACATGTTGATCATCACATGAGGAGGTTTTCCTGTCGGCTGTTTGCTCCGTCTCCTCGACTACACTGGACCGTTGTTGGTTTGAGTCACGTGACCTCAGTCGTCTGTCTCAGTTTGTCTTTTCTCGTTCTGTTTTCCGTCTTGCTTTTTTTTTCCACTCATTTTTGCTGCCGTTTGTCTTAAAACGTGCAGCTCTGGTTTAAAACACGGTCTATGAAGAAGAACAACTTGCTTCTAAGTCATCTGATTTATTTCACTGTTCCTTTTCATTTTTAAGGTTTATATTTTCAGAAACTCAAATCATCTCTGTAAACTAAATTTTTACAATATTTTTTTCAACATCACACATTTTAACCTACCTTTTTTTTTTTATAATTTGTACTTTGCATATTTTTAAATACTTTTTTGCACACTGTAGAGTTTTTCCTTTAAATTCTACACATTTTATCACCACCACTATAGTTGTTTGTAGGTTTTAGGATTTCTGCAACTTGATTTTCTTCCTACATGTTTTTAAACTCAGTCTTAGAGGTGCAGTTCGCCGTTTTTGTTTGCATATTTACCACAACTTTTCCAGGCCTCACACACTGATCATCACGTTTTCCAGGATTTCAAGGACTGTAACCGACAGATTACTTGCCGTTTTCTCTGCTGTGGAACATCCTGAACCTCGACTCTGAAGCCGAGTTTCTCATCGAGCCGTGAACTTTACTCACGTAGAGGTGGAAGTGCAGGAAGCAGGCGAGCGCAGTGGGCGTGGCCTGAGGGAACTGCAGCAGCAGCGTCTGCAGGTAAAGCTCCAGCTCCTTCTGTCGTCGCTCCACCAGGCTCTTCGAGTTCTTCCCCAGAATCTTCTTCGGGGGCAGCAGCCGGCGGTCGACCTTTTTCTCCGCCGTCAGCTGCAGGAAACAAACCAGACTCCGTTTTATCGTCAACCGACCGACAGTCAGAGAGTAAAAGCACCAAACATGGAGGGAGGAGCCGAGGATCTGCAGCTCTTCTTTGCTCTCCATCACTGTAAACTGTCATATCTGGGTTCTGAAGATACGAAGACGTCACACCAGGAGACGGGGACTGTTGTAGGTGGTTTATTGATTATCTGAGAAAATTAAAGGACTGATCTATTAACAGGAGTCTAAAAAACCAAGCTGTGATTTTCACATTAACATTATGGAACCATCTTTGTGTGAAAGCTGTGACATAAAGCACTTATCACTGGTGTAATGCATGATGGTTATTATTGGATGGAGACGAACTATAAGGTGCCGGTTTAAACACGACCTCTGGCAGAAGGAGAAATCTGAATTGTTAATCACTGTTAGTGACATTTTATCCATCTCTGCTGCAGGATGTTGTCCTTCTGTGTCTGTGAATCAACTCGTTTCATATTTCACAGGTGAATAAATGGATTTATATTTGGTGCTGATTCTCAGCAAATGCAAGATAAAGAAAACTGTCAGAAAACCTCCAGTTCTTATGGAAACTAGAAGAAGTTCACCATGTTGGACTGACGGTGTGAAAATACACACTTCATTAAAGTTTCTAACCGCAGACAGACGATTACTGCTGCTGTTATAAAACACACACATCTCTAATAGTTCAAACGTGGCTGCTGATGAAGGGAACTGGATGCTTTAGTGTTCTGAAGCCTGTTTGAACACATCTCCATCCATCACAGAACCAAACCGACATGAACAGACGGATTCGGTGTTTGCTGAAGTGGTTTCTGTCTTTCAGTCTGACCAGGTGAGTCACTGATCGAACAGCTGCTCTGATCTTCTACCTTCTCATGGAGGTCGTGAAAGTCGCTGTAGCGATGCTTCACCGTCCATCTGTGCTGTCCGTCGGTGACGTCGATGATGTAAACCTGAAACACCAGAGGAGCATCGTTTCAACGTGACAAGATGAAAAGGAAGATTAAGCTGCAAAAAGAAATCAGCTGTAAGAAAATACTTCAGCAGCAGAAAGAAAGACGTCGACCAAACACAGGTTTTCTGTCAGCAGTCGTTGAGACATCATGAGGCCACGTTACACTTTAGTTTGACCTTAAACCTGAACCCAAAACCCAAATCTGCAGCTGGGAAATACCAGTTGTCTTAAATCAAACCAGTGACACCTCATATCAAAACAGCGAACACATCAGATATTCACTGTTTGTACGCTCCTTAAAGTACGCATCTGTCAGGAAACTCAACAAGTCACGGTTAGAAATGGAACCATTTCATCAGAATCACTTTATTCTACACGTCTCAACTAAAGACTGCCAGGAAGTGAAACTCTTCCCTATAATTCAATTCAGTAGAAAAACATAAAACTCTGATCTCCTCAGTGCAGCCGAGAGGTCATGACCCAACAGGCACATGATGAATGTTCAGCTGAACTGCAGGCAGTGTCCACAGAACGGAAACTAATTAAAAGTGTAGACAGCTAAAAGTCTGCAGTGTGTAGTCAACCCTCTGTACACTGGGATCATTTGGAGAAATGTTGGACTCGTTTTTAGATCACAAAAAATTTCACTAGTTTTTTTTTTTTTTTTTTACAATTTCCATCATTCTGAGTCCTACTGACAGAAGACATCTCTGGTTCTCTCTCCTTCTTCATGCTGTTCTGGTTCAATGGAGCTGCAGGACTTTAGACTGCAGTGAAAAATGAGCCACAGTGAAGAAAAAAGAGCCAGGAGCAGAAAAACTGTCCAGGAAGTGCTGCTTCAGGTTGTTCTGAGGGTTAAATCAGCAGCACAGAGCTCCGTGTTCAGCTGTTTTCAACTTATTTTTCATTTTCTCTGCAGAAGCACGTCTCTACAAAATCACCTCAGTAGTTCTACAATGATTTTTGGTTTTTCTTGATAGAGTTTTACAAGTCATCTAATGAAAACGGGTGCATTTATTCAAAATAAATCGCAAAAAATAACTATCGGTGAGTTTTCCAGCATCGTGCAGCAGACAGTCCGTTAAACACTATAAAGATCCATATAATATACAGAGATAAAGTATGAGCCCTGAGTGAGAGAGAAGAAGCTGTCAGCTCTAAGAGATCTAGCGAGATCACTTTAAACGAGCAGCTCAGTTAGCTGTTAGCCTGTTAGCGGTTAGCCTGTTAGCTCCTCTACCGGTTCTTCTCACAGGCTAAAAGAGGATAAAGTCACACTGGCTGCAGTAACGTTGGAGTAAACTTCACTAACTGAACAGCAAATATATTCACTAATTAATAAACTCCTTCAACACTACAGTGCTGTCACAGCCTCAGAGCTGAAGCTAAGCTAGCTACCAGCTAAGCTACAGCTAAGCTAACCGCGGATAGAGACCTGCCGGATCTCACCGTGTAGTTTTCCACCAGCTCAGAGCCGACGACACACACTTTCCTCTCCGACTGCTCCTCTGAAAACGGCGCAGAATCCATCCCGAGACCAAAAATGATCTTTTAGAGAGTAAAAGCCGACAAATTAAACGGTTTTACAGGAAGTTCAGCGTCTCTCCTCCGTCAGCCGCCTCCCGCCGCCATGTTTGTTGTGATGTGAAGCAGCTGACTGATGAAAAAACTTTATTTAAACTGCTTCACGGACAGAGTGTTTAAACTTTATTGAAAAGCAACACACGATGAATGTCTGAAATGCCGTTTAGTTCAATATTAAATAAAGAAATACTGTTACTGTTTATCATGTACTGATTTAAGGAATCTTTAATAATAACTAAATCAGAAAAAGTCATCAGAAATACTACTAATATTACTACTATACTACTACTAATACAACAGCTACTGCTACTACTGGTATTACTGTTATTACTACTATAGTAATAGTAATAGTAATATTATCATTATATAATAGTATAGTAATATTATTGCTATTTCTCCAAAACCAGTTCTGCTCGTTGCTGTGAGAGATATAATGTGTGACCTCCAGGTGGCGCTACACGCTCAGTTCTGACTGAACACAAAGGAAGGAAACAAACAGAGCAGCAGTTGGAGATTCCAGCCTGAAGGAGGAGCAGATAGAGCAAAGAGAGAAAACATGTCAGAGCAGGACCCAGTCTGATCAGTGTTAGGAGGACAGACCTGCACAGCACTGACACACTGACACACACACAGTAACACACAGTAACACACAAACACACACTGACACACACACAGTAACACACAAACACACACTGACACACACACAGTAACACACAGTAACACACAAACACACACTGACACACACACAGTAACACACAGTAACACAATAACACACACACAGTAACACACAAACACACACTGACACACACACAGTAACACACTGACACACACACAGTAACACACAAACACACACTGACACACACACAGTAACACACTGACACACTCTCATTCACACAACAACACACACAGAGGAACACATTTCATATAAAACCTGAACACAGAGTCAGCTGCTGTGTTTTTATTGTGAGTCTGAAGCTCAGCTTTCAGTGAAGCTAAACTGACTCAACCACGGCAGATTACACGTATGACACAATAACTGTGTGTGTGTGTGTGTGTGTGTGTGTGTCACAGGACAGGGGCGGGGCTCCAACAGCTGTGGCTCGGGTTTCAGCTGCTAAAACTGAAGCGGAGTGAACCATCAGGCTGCAGGGAGGATCTTTGTGCTGATCAGACAGACAGATAGACAGATACAGACACAGACAGATACAGACACAGACAGGTGTCCATATCTAACAGTCATATATTAATAAAGTGGGTCATGTGTGTTACAATGATCAGGCAGTGGTGCAGCCCGTCCCCCTCCCCCCTGTGTGTGAATGGACTCTTCCAGCTGTTTATAAAGCTGCAGCAGGGGGCGGGGCCTCAGTCAGAGCGGCTCAGAGCTCAGAGAGGATCAGACGCAGCTGGACCTGGAATAAAACCCTCTTAAAGCTGAGATTCAACTCCTGAAACCTCAGCAGCTCCTCGGGTCTCCACTCTCAGACCGAACCGGACCAGAGGTGAGGCTGCAGCCCAGAGCCGAGCTGCTGCTGCGGGGGGAAGACGAGCAGGCGATGCACCAGCCGAAGCCAGAGGTCAAGAAGAAAAGTGACCGAATAGTGAAGAGGTAGGAGGGCCGGAGGAGGAGGTCTGGGCCTGGGACAGCCTCTGCTGCAGGGAGGCCATGTGAGAACCAGAACATGTCCTCCGAGATGATGAGCAGGAGGTTCTGGCAGCAGGAGCTGAAGGAGGGCAGGAAGCCCGGCCGGTCCCGGAGCTGCAGGGGGCGGCTGCAGGAGCGGCGGGCCGCAGGGCGAGGCGGGCCGAGGGGCCGCGGACAGCAGCAGCACCGCCGCCCGGACAGACGGACGCTGCGACCCGTCAACGTGAAGGGGAACCGGGCCAGGGGCATGCAGGCCCCCAAGAACACCAACCAGTTCCTGATGCACGAGAAGTACCAGATGCAGCACATGAGGTCCGACTCGGTGGGCAGCGACAGCGGCTGCAGCTCCGACAGCGACCCGGAGCTCACCGACATGGACTCGTACCTGGGAGTCCTGGAGAACGCCAGAGGGGCCCTGCTGGACAGTCCCAACCCGCACGGGTCCACAACACCCCCCGGACCCTTCCTGGTCTTGCAGGACGGTGTGGTTCTGCAGGAGGACAGCATGCAGTACTTCCCGTCCGAGGACGACCTGCTGCAGAGCCAGAACTTCATGCAGAAGGACTTCGTGGAGTTCTGTGACGTCCTGACGCCCTGAAGGAAACTTCAGCAGACATTTTGTCCTCAGCAGGTCTGTAGAGAGGAGCTCACAGCTCCATCTTCTCCAGTCATGAAGCCTTAAATGTGTCAGGATGAGGTCATCCTCAGAACCGAACTTCACCAGCTGACTGGGTCAACACGGCTTCCATAGAGACTAGAAAGAGGATGAACAGCTGACTGTCACTGAGCAGAGGGTTCTACACGTTGGTCTGGGAGAGTGTGTTTCTGTGTATCTGGTTGTGTGTCTGCTGTGTGTGTTTGTGTGTGTGTTGTGTGTCTGTTGTTGTTGCTGCTCACACAAAGAGAAAAGGGCTGGATGGTGGGAGTGAGCTCCAGCAGCCAATCAGCAGCCAGCTGGGTGGGTCAGGCTGCAGATGATTGGCTGATGCAGACTGTCATTAATAAAAGCTTTTTACTGTACAGACTGAAATAAAAAGAAGAGAGATCAACTGGTCCCAGTGTTTTTGTGATGATGGTGATGAGTGTGAAGAGTTTGTGAGAGTCGGAGTCGCTGAGAGACGAAGACTCAGAAATAATCCAGAGACTTTCAGCTTCTGAAGAAACAGAGGAGCAGTAAAATGAGTCTTTATAGCAGGACAGAGAGATCACTGACAGAATGTAAAGACTTAAAAATACACATGGATAGATGACTGTACATGTAAAAACGTTCCTCTTTATTTAGCAGATTTTATTTCTCCATATTGTAAAATAAACGTGTAATAAATGACTAACATAGTGTGAATGTACATGTTTAAGGTAAAGCAGCTTTAAAGGTTCCCTGTGTGACTCTCAGCTGTTCCAACAGCAGCTTCTGATGGTAAAGTGGCTTATATAAGAGCAGTGGGCCGGTCACACCCACTCAGGACCAGTAAACCTCTAATAACAGCTGAACCAGTCCTTCATTGTCTGTCTCAGGCATCACTGAACGATCCCAGAGAGGAGGAAGACAAACAGACTCTCCTTCATCTGTTGTCCTTATCGTTTTTATTTTTAGGTTCTCATTTAGGTTCTGTGTTTATGTGCTGTTGTCCACAGCTAGATAGTGAAAGTAGTTCCCTGTCCGTGGAGTCATTGTAGGAGCTCTGATCAGTGCTACTATGGCTCCTTCTAGACCTCCTGGTTCCTGCTGACACTGGGCTTCACTGGTTCTTAGTGGATCACTGGTCTTCCTGGATCCTTTTCCATCTTTGTCCAGTCTCACAGTCACATTGTTCACTTCCTCTGTTCACTTCTTCTCCATGTGGAGCCATGATGCAGACATAGATAGACCCAGTCCACAGGTCCAGACCTGGTCCATAGATAGACCCAGTCCACAGGTCCAGACCTGGTCCATAGATAGACCCAGTCCATAGACCCGGTCCAGACCTGGTCCAGAGGTCCATAGATAGACCCAGTCCACAGGTCCAGACCTGGTCCATAGATAGACCCAGTCCACAGGTCCAGACCTGGTCCATAGATAGACCCAGTCCACAGGTCCAGACCTGGTCCATAGATAGACCCAGTCCACAGGTCCAGACCTGGTCCATAGATAGACCCAGTCCACAGGTCCAGACCTGGTCCATAGATAGACCCAGTCCATAGGCCCAGACCTGAGGAGGTTCTCAGTAGAACCAGGGTCACCATCAGACTGATGGACCCACAGCTGGACTCTGTAAAGAATCTGTTCCTGACTGTTCATCAGAGGAAACGTTCTGCTGCAGTCAGAAACACTGAGAACCTGCTGAGAGTAAAATCCTAGAAGTCACCATAAAGACAGAAGAAATGAAGAATGACTTCATGTCAGCAGCAGGTTTAACCTCAGATCAGCTGATCGACTCCGTTTACAGGCTGTAAACACACACACACACACACACACACACACCCAACACACACACATAGACACACACACCCAACACACACATAGACACACACACACAGACACAGTGCAGCAGATTACAGAAAGCAGATCTGCAAACATGTCCACTGCTAACTGTGCTAATGCTAATCTGCTGACACACAAACACACTGAGGAACATAAAGGTTCTCAGTAGAACCTCAAAGCGACGCCACAGAAGAAGAACAGCTTCTCACAGGAACCTCACAGAACAGTTCTTACATTCTGAACACACCCAGAGGACTGAAGCTGTTCTGGTCTAAGGCTCAGACCCACCTGGTTCTGTTCTGACTGCAGGACTTGACCCGTCTAGTTCTGGCAGCATTTCTGGGTCCAGTAGAACACGTCAGATGCTTTGGGTTCTGGACTCGCTCAGACAGAACCACATGTTTGTTAGACTGTAGATTGATCTGCAGGTTCATCAGTAACTAAGAAAGAACCGTCCACCACAAGACGGATGAAGAACCTTCAAAGAACCACATGAAGCAGGCGAAGAACCCGAACGAGGAGGTTCTGCTCCACCTTCAGACCTCTGAGAGTGGAGGAAGCTATACTTGTGAGGACCTGCAGGTTGTATTTTCACAGCCAAACTACCTCCAGAGAGTCTGAAAGGTTCTACAGATGTTCTGGTTCTGGACAGAAACTCTACCTGGTTACAACACACACACACACACACATACACACACACACACACATACACACACACACACACACACACACACACACACACACACGCACACACACAGACTCACACTCTGAGAACAAATGAAGTGTTGTGGTTAAAGGGCACGAGTCCAACAACATGTACAGACAGAATCAGAGCAACGGTTAGAAAGACACACACACACACACACACACACACACACACACACACACACACACACACATACACACACACACACACACACACACACACACACACACACACACACACACACACACACACACACACACACACACACACACACACACACACACATACACACGTCTCTGTTGTGTGTTTTGTGTGTTCCAGTGTAGTTTAACGCTGCAGCCGTGTTTGATTGGTGTTTCTCGGTTTGACCTCATGAACTGATGACAGATTATTAACACGTCCGTCGTCCTGAAGCTGCTGGTTTAAACCGTCTGAGTTCTGCTGCAGCTTCTTCTGAAGGAAAGTCAGCTTCAGGTCTGCAGTTCTTCTGACTGACATGTTCTCCAGTAGATCCTTCTTTACTCTCATTTGATTGGTGGAGAAACGTCTCATCAGCTGCTTTGAAAATCATTTAATCTTCACAAAACATGACAAGAAGAAACTGTGAGAGCAGAAAAATCCAACGGTCCCCAAACACACCGTCCTGTGAGGTCATCTGGAACATAAACAGAATCTGAGCTTCAAACCACAACACTCCATCAGGATGACTTCATTAGACATTTCCCTCTTAGAAAGGATTCAACGGACAGTTTTCATCAATCAGTCAGTAAAAAAACAACAGAAACACAGTAAAAATCTGTTTTTACAACCTTTGACTGTAAAATGACACAAATATTATTGTATTTAAATCAGCAGGGGAGGAGGAAGAGGAGGAAGAGGAGGAGGAGGAGGAAGAGAGGGGGAGGAAGAGGAGGAGCAGCAGCTCAGTTCTTAGTGGAAAAGTACAGCAGACTCTGAGGGGGCGGAGACTTCTCTGCTGTGTAAACAGAGCAGCCAATCAGAGTGCAGATAAACACAGTGATTGACAGCTTGAAGTTTAGTTCAGTGGCTGTGAAGAAGCTTCAGACTGAACTCAGACGGAGCAGCGGATTCATGAGAGACTCAAACCTAATGTTCCAAAACAGTTCAGATCAGCAGGTTTGGGACGTGTGGAGGGAGAACTGGGTCATTTTATATGTTTAAGAAGAGAAAATCAAACACACCGGATCAATAACATAAACATGGCAGCTCTGATCAGTGCTACTATGGCTCCTTCTAGACCTCCTGGTTCCTGCTGACACTGGGCTTCACTGGTTCTTAGTGGATCACTGGTCTTCCTGGATCCTTTTCCATCTTTGTCCAGTCTCACAGTCACATTGTTCACTTCCTCTGTTCACTTCTTCTCCATGTGGAGCCATGATGCAGACATAGATAGACCCAGTCCACAGGTCCAGACCTGGTCCACAGATAGACCCAGTCCACAGGTCCAGACCTGGTCCACAGATAGACCCGGTCCACAGGTCCAGACCTGGTCCACAGATAGACCCGGTCCACAGGTCCAGACCTGGTCCACAGATAGACCCGGTCCACAGGTCCAGACCTGGTCCAGAGATAGACCCGGTCCACAGGTCCAGACCTGGTCCATAGATAGACCCAGTCCTGGTCTGGACCTATGGACTGGGTCTATCTATGTCTGCATTATGGCTCCACATGGAGAAGCTCAGTAGAACCAGGGTCATCATTAGACTCATCAGACTGGACTCTGGTTGAGTTTTTAGTCCAGAGCTCAGTTTTCACTCCGTCTTCAGTTTCAGACTGTGTTGTTCTTAGAAGTAATCTGATTACTGTGGTTCAGTCCAGGTTGAAGTGTTCTGACCTTGTGGACTCCCTGCTGCTGTGTGTAATCTCAGTCTGGCTGTATTCTGCTACTAAAGTACAGACACAGCTGATGTCTCCTGTTTGAGAACTGGCTGCTCTCATTCACATGTTTAATCTGTGTAAAAGTGAAGGTTTGAAAACAACAGCTTGTGGTTTTGTGGACAGTTTGTTTTCCTACTTCCTGGTTTCTTCTTGTCTGATTGCCACATAAAACCAGCAGAGACGCTCTGGGCGGAGGGATACGCTGCGTTAAATAGTCCCTCCACAGCTGGTCGTGACGAGCCTCCTGGTCCTGGACTTTGCTTCCTCCAACTCTGACCTGAACCCTAGAATCAGTTTAAATCTGACCTGAGTCCTCATAAAGATGGAGGAACGACGACAAACACAAGAAACAGCTCAGCAGTTTGTTATTGTGGAAGCAGAAAAGTCTGCAGCGGCCAGAGACACACACACACACACACACATTAACACACACACACACACACACACACACACACACATTAACACAACACACACACACACACACATTAACACAACACACACACACACACATTAACACAACACACACACCACATATACACACTGATTCTGTCTTAAATGTGTCCATTGAATGTTGTTGCTCTGACATCATCAATAATCAATAATCAGCTAATTAATCACTTTAATTAATGAATAAACAGGCAGCAGGAGGACTGGGCAGCTCGGTACTGAATGCTGTGCTCTGATTGGATGGATGGACTCTGGTATGTGGAGCTGAGAGAGGAGACAGCGCCACCTGCTGGACAGACAGAAGAACTGCAGCTTATTGAACATCTGACTGAACAATCCAGTCTGCAGATGGAGCAGCTCCATGTTCACTGCTCACACACAGAATATCTATAATAGTTAATTATTAAATCATCTGATGTTCTGTTATTATTCTGATGTAACATTAGACTGAACTTTATTAAAACATGTATGAACATCTCATTTGTCATTGTGTCTTTTATTTAGGTTAATATCTTTAAGTGTCTGGACTCTGATGAAATCAGATAAAACGGCAACAAACAGAAAGTCTACATCTGCAGGAAGCTTCCAGCCAGTCTGGTTAACAAACAACTCTGGATTAGTCCCACAGTTAGCCCGATAGTTAGCCTAACAATCTGACAGCTAGCATGACAGCTAGCATGATGGTTAGCCTAACAATCTGACAGCTAGCATGATAGTAATAGGTGCATGGTCTTTATTTTTTAGAATAATTCTTGTATAAAAATATTTTTAAAGTGAAATGTACAGTCTTTTTAATATTTTAATATTTATGTCTTTGCACTCATTTTTCTTGTTTTACACTGTTTTCAAGCATTGCTGCTATTAAAATGTCATTGTGCTTTTTTTGGACAATGACAATGAAAGAATTCTGATTCTGATTCTCACTTAGTCTGACAGTTAGCCTGACAATCTGACAGTTAGCATGACAATCTGACAGTTAGCATGACAATCTCTCAGTTAGCATGACAATCTGACAGTTAGCATGACAATCTCTCAGTTAGCATGACAATCTCTCAGTTAGCATGACAGTTACACCGACTGTCTGACAGTTAGATTGACAATCTGACTCATAATTAGCCTAATGATCTGAAAGTTAGCCTGACAGTTAGCACAATAATCTGAAAGTTAGCCTGACAGTTAGCATAATAATCTTAAAGTTTGCCTGACAGTTAGCATCATAATATGATAGTTAGTCTGAAAGTTAGCATAATAATCTGATAGTTAGCTTGACAGTTAACCTAATATTCTGATAGTTAGCCAGAAGGTTAGCCTGACAGTTAGCCTGACAGTTAGTGTGACTATCAGCTCTGAAAGCATCTCACTGAGTCCACAGCTCTTGACTCCATTTATACACAGAAAGAAACACATAAAACTGAACAGAGGTTCCATGAAAAACACTAAAATCATAAAAAAGAATCAGTGGATCTACAGACGTTACATTTTGGATGGATTCCTGTTTGCAGCATTAAATCAAATGACTGCAGTAAAACTAAAACCTCTGTCAGGACTGAGTGATAATGACAGGACCGTTCATTCGTGTTCTTCGTGTTGTTCTTGAAGCTGCATCAGAACCTGAACATCAGCTGTTCCTCCAGACACGTAGAGGAACAGCAGGGGGGCTCTGATTGGCTGCTTCACGCAAGGCCCCGCCCCCTGTGACAGCTGCTCCTCAGCCTGTCTGTAAAACCAAAACGTTCATCTCCATAGAAACACGTTAAAACATGAAACCGATCTGCAA
This sequence comes from Dascyllus trimaculatus, assembly GCA_024666655.1. Lineage (NCBI taxonomy): Eukaryota > Metazoa > Chordata > Actinopteri > Pomacentridae > Dascyllus > Dascyllus trimaculatus. The sequence continues at coordinate 121,278 of JAMOIN010000546.1, forward strand.
AACAAATAATCAGACTTAAAACATTTAAATTAAACTAACCACAGTTATTTAAAGACAGAAACAAATACACAGCTCTTTTTAAACCAATGAAATCCACTGTTATGTCCTAAATGTCATGTGTCTGTCTGCTGGACTGATGAGGTTCTGATCCATGTGGACCCCCCTCTATGGACTTCAAGGAGACCTTCATAGTCTCTGATCAGTGATGGACGTTCTGGAGATGGAGGACCAGATGATCTGAGGAGGTTCTGTTCAGATCTGGTGGATTATTTTCTCTACCTGATGTTCAACCTGCAGCACTGATTTTACTTTCTGCTGCTTCTCATCACTTTTAATTCTTCTTTAAACTGTTTTCTTACAAACCCAGTCGGTGCATCTCAGCCGAGTTCAAAACTACCAAACTTTATCTGAACATTTACGCTGAGATCTTCAGGACTTGGAGCCTGAACACTGTGGAAGCAGCAGCAGATAGTATTTCTATTAGACTGAGAAGCTGAAGGTTTACATTTATGTCCGCGGATGTTTTCACAGCTTCAGTGAAGAGAAACGCAAAATATATGAAACTGAGAGGAGCTGAGAGGAAACAGACGCCGCCGTCAGGATGGAAGGTAAGAAATGGAGTCCGACATTTATTTAACACCTGCATCGTCTCAGAGATCCGTTACTACGTTCATCAGCTTCCATTTTAAAAGCACAAACAGAAACAACACTGAATGAGTCGGTGCTTGAAGACCGAGGGATGGTTTCCTTCCTGAATATTAATTAAATGTAAGAAAACAAACTCACAAAGTGAAACTGATAAAATTTCAGTTCATGGAGGTCACGAAAGTCAAGTTACAGCTCCCAGCATAACATGTAGCATGACAGTTAGCCTGATAGTTAGCCCAACAATCTGATAGCTAGCATGACAGTTAGCCTGATAGTTAGCCTAACAGACTGATAGCTAGCATGACAGTTAGCCTGATAGTTAGCCTAACAGACTGATAGCTAGCATGACAGTTAGCCTGATAGTTAGCCCAACAATCTGATAGCTAGCATGACAGTTAGCCTGATAGTTAGCCTAACAGACTGATAGCTAGCATGACAGTTAGCCTGATAGTTAGCCCAACAATCTGACAGCTAGCCTGACATTTAGCCTGATAGTTAGCCTAACAATCTGACAGCTAGCATAACATTTAGCATGACAGTTAGCCTGATAGTTAGCTTGATAGTTAGCCCAACAATCTGACAACTAGCATGACATTTAGCCCGATAGTTAGCCCAACAATATGACAGCTAGCATGACAGTTAGCATGACAGTTAGCTCAACAACCTGACAGCTAGCATGACAGTTAGCCTGATAGTTAGCCCAACAATTTGACAGCTAACATGACAGTTAGCATGACAGTTAGCTAAACAATTTGACAGCTAGCATGACTTTTGTATGACAGTTAGCCTGATAGTTAGCTTAACAATCTGACAGCTAGCATGACAGTTAGCCCGATAGTTAGCCCAACAATCTGACAGCTAGCATGACAGTTAGCTCAACAACCTGACAGCTAGCATGACAGTTAGCATGACAGTTAGCTCAACAACCTGACAGCTAGCATGACAGTTAGCCTGATAGTTAGCCCAACAATTTGACAGCTAACATGACAGCATGACAGTTAGCTAAACAATTTGACAGCTAGCATGACTTTTGTATGACAGTTAGCCTGATAGTTAGCTTAACAATCTGACAGCTAGCATGACAGTTAGCCCGATAGTTAGCCCAACAATCTGACAGCTAGCATGACAGTTAGCTCAACAACCTGACAGCTAGCATGACAGTTAGCATGACAGTTAGCTCAACAACCTGACAGCTAGCATGACAGTTAGCATGACAGTTAGCTCAACAACCTGACAGCTAGCATGACAGTTAGCATGACAGTTAGCTTAACAATTTGACAGCTAACATGACAGTTAGCATGACAGTTAGCCAAACAATTTGACAGCCAGCATGACTTTTGTATGACAGTTAGCCTGATAGTTAGCTTAACAATCTGACAGCTAGCATGACAGTTAGCCCGATAGTTAGCCCAACAATCTGACAGCTAGCATGACAGTTAGCTCAACAACCTGACAGCTAGCATGACAGTTAGCTCAACAACCTGACAGCTAGCATGACAGTTAGCCTGATAGTTAGCCCAACAATTTGACAGCCAACATGACAGTTAGCATGACAGTTAGTTAAACAATTTGACAGCTAGCATGACTTTTGTATGACAGTTAGCCTGATAGTTAGCCTAACAATCTGACAGTTAGCCTGACAATCTGTAGAACATCCAGATTTTGGTTCATTTTCTGATGGAACAAAACGTTGCAGATGAGGAGTTCATGGACCATCGTAAAGCTGAAAACCTGTTGATTCTCTGTTTTCAGTGTTGGTTTTTAATAAACGGTGGTATGTAGGAGATTCTTTATCGATAACATGTGTGTGCTTCAGGGTCCAGAGGGTTTATTTCTTCTTTCACTGCTGAGCTCAGAGTCTCTGGATCCATCATGAAGATCCAATGAAAGCAGGTTTTACTGCATCAGTCTCTGAGTGTTCGCTATGATCCTTCCTCCTCCTTCTTCTTCTCCTCCTCCTCCTTCTTCAGCTCCTCCTGCTCTTTGGCGTCGGCCTCCTTCAGCTTCTCCTCCACATCCTCAGGTATCTCCACCTCCATCAGGTTCTCCATCCCCGCTTCTGGTTCGTCTCCGATCAGAACCTGCAGAGAAGAAGTCAGAAGCTGTGATACCTGATTGCAGCGTCTAGCATGAGGCTGAACATCATCATGTGACGTCCTCATCAGGCCACAGATCCTCCGTCATCGAGGAAGTCGGTCTTATGACAAACATGACAGTTAGCCTTATAGTTAGCCTGACAGTTAGTCTAGCAATCTGACAGCTAGCATGACATTTAGCATGACAATAAGACAGCTAGCATGACATTTAGCATGACAGTTAGCCTAGCAATCTGACAGCTAGCATGACAGCTAGCATGACAGTTAGCCTGATAGTTAGCCTATCAATCTGACAGCTGTCATCCAAGACGAGAGGTGGAACGTCTCCTAGAACCTCAGGCTAGTCCAGATGCTACGGTTGACCCTACGAGGACAGGTGTGCTTGTTCTCTGAGTCATTCTGTGTTTGTTGAGTTTAGTGTTTCGTTAGTCACCAGGTGTCTCCAGGTGTTTGATGTTTCCTACCTGCACCAGCTTCTCGCAGGCCGCGGTCACGTGGACGTCCTTCTCCCAGCGGTGGAACTCTCTCATGATGGGGTAAACGTTCTTGTCTTTCAGGGTCTGTCGGCCGGTCTTCGTCGCCGTCAGCTGCAACAGGAGACAAACGGTGAGAAGCTGAAGAGGAGGACGGACGTCCGACTGAACGCCGGAGGTTCCTACCAGCAGCAGCGTCTCCAGCAGCATCTTCCTGACGTCCGGGTCTTCTTCTCTCTTCTTGTCCTCTGGCAGATACTGCAGGTCCACCGGCAGACCTGGACATCACACCAACATCCCATAAACCAAACAACCACCAGGATTCACAGCATGCTCTTTATGATCAGGACTTCTTTATTCCCTCTCTGGTCAGGGAACATCAGTATGGACTGAAGCTAAACCCCATCCAGGTCCTGCTGATGCTTCCTTTCACCTCTGCTCTCTGGGACGTTGGAAACTTAACCCTGACTACAGCAAAGCCCAGCTGTGCTCTGCTTCCCCTGGAGTCCTGTCTGTTCGTCAGTATGGACACCTGTGTTACCTGTTAAACCAAAATAAAGCATGCAAAAAAAAAACCCCAACTGAAGCTTCTGAGCTCTTCGACACAAACACAAAGTCATGACTGACTCCTCTGAGACCGACAGTCAGTGTCTTCAGTTGAGCTGCAGGCAGAGAGGATGGAAACATCTCCAGCATGTGGAGCCTCCATATTTGTTTTTCTCATAACAGTCTAACCTTTACTGATCCCCTTCCCTGCACTGACCCATCCTGTTCATAGTTAACCTTAACTCTAGGAGCAGTCGGGGGTTAAGGGCCTCGCTCAGGGAACAGGAAGAACAGGAAGTGATGACGCAGCTCTTCCTGCTCTGTCTGATCAGACGTCAGACTCTAACTGAACAACTGATGAAACGTCTCCAGACCTTCGTTCTCCTCGTCGCTCAGCTCCTCTGGTCCGGCCAGCGGCAGCAGCAGGAAGGGGAGGATGTCCACAGCGTCGCTTAGCAACCACTCATGATGCCCTGCACAGGTGTGACAGAATTATGGGATGTATGTATGGAGTCAGAACGATGAAGGTTTCAATCAGCAGGTTGTTTAATGACCCTCTGCTCATTTATTATTTATCTGGAGTTGATTTATTTTGAAAGTCTCTCCCAGGTTTGTTCCTCTCTGGTGTTTTTCCTTCACTGGTCTTTTCTGAGTTTCTTTCTGTTTGCTGTTTGTGACAGATTCTACAGAAATAAAGTCATTATTATCATCATTATTGTTCCATTGATTCATGTTTGTAGGTTTGGTTCATTGCAGACGAGCCGTTCAAAGACTTTACTTGTTACTTTTACAGGTTTGGAAAACACGTTTCTAAACCGGCAGCAGGTTCTGGGGCTCAGAGTTTTTCCACTGAGCTCCATTAACCTCAGTCTGGATGGTAGTTTGTGTGTGATGCTGCTGACAGACTCCACCTGAGGACTCACCTGGTTGACAGGTGAGTCCTCAGGGCTGCAGGTGTGAATTCTGAACTACAGAACCTGCTTCCTGCTTCCTGCTCTCTGAACTACAGAACCTGCTTCCTGCTTCCTGCTCTCTGAACTACAGAACCTGCTTCCTGCTTCCTGCTTCCTGCTCTCTGAACTACAGACTCACGGTGGTCGAAGCAGCAGTTCCTCAGCGTGCCGATGACTCCGCCCCTCCGGACCAGCGACGCCTGGTACTGAGTGAAGGGCAGCAGCCTCTGGACTACACACCTGCAACACACACACAGCATCTGCACACTCTGCAGGGAAAACGTCGTCACCATGCTTCAATTAATCAGTAGAAAATAATCTTGCTTGAAACCAGTCCATGGTGCAAAACAGGTTGCAACTTTTTTTTAATTTTGAAAACTTTTTTTTTAATTAAAAAAGTGTAGACGATGCGGTGACTCACCTGTCTGGGTCCAGCAGGTAGTTTCTGGCTTCGGGTAGCTGCGTCAGGTTGGACAGCAGAGGACCCAGGTAGTGAAGTTTAGCTCTCTTGTTGTAACCTTCGGTGCAGAAGATCTCCACCAGCTGAGCCACGCCGAGCTGCTCCTGCAGGACCTGGAACAGCAGGAGAAGAAGAACTCGATGAAGCAGGACAAGGAGGACAGTCCTGCAGATGTTTTAAAGAAAACCTGTCTTTACAATCCAGTGTGTGAATGTTGGCTGAAGCTTCAGTCAGTTGAATGATTCAGAAGGTTCTGAAAGGGTCTGAATCTTCCGGGACCCTCCAGAACCTCTGACTGGACTCACCTCGAACACGGTCCTGCAGGTTTTCTCATGGCGGCTCAGGTTGGAGAGGATGGTGCAGATCTGATCAGAGAACATGTAGTCTGGATCCACGAGGTTCTTCAGCAGAACCGGCAGAACTTTAACCTCCTTCACCAGAACCTGACAGAGAACACAGAGACGTATCAGGTCTGTCCGGTCCAGATCAATGAGCAATAATCGATCGGCGGTCACCTGGTGCAGAGTCTCATCGGCCGACAGGTTGATCAGGACGTGGAAACAGTCCTTGACGATGGCGATGGACGGGTCGGAGGTCAGAACCAGCAGAGCGGCGACGACGTCGGGTTTAGAGCGGAGGAAGCGGCAGCCATCGCTGGAGACAGGAAACAGGAAGAGAAGCTTCTAACACAGAGAAGGTCAGAAGGTTTACAGTCCTACATGTCTACAAGGGAACACGGGATGTTCATGTGATGCACCTGGAAACACAGCGACGGAAAAAGAACCAGGAGCAAAGGAACCAGAGCTCAGAGAGTAAAGATCAGTGGTTCAGGACCAGTCGAGTATTTATACTGGATACTTTATAATAATACTTTATATTATATTATTATATTATGTTAAACCGTGGTCCCACCGGTGTCCAGACAGTCCCAGGATGTACTCGGTGGCTCGTCCTTTGACGTCAGGTCGTGTTGTCGGCGTCAGGAAGGACAGAAGCTCTGCAGCCTCAGAATCACTCAGCATCTTTAAACTGTGTTCAGAACTGAAAGAAAACCAAGAGACAAACCAGATAATCAGACAAACTCCACCAAACACAGTCCAGCACAACAAACCCTCGCTCATTTATCACCATGTTAGAAGAACCAGGTCATGAACTGCTGGACAGAGGAAACATTCTGATGATAATCCTCATGTTAGATTATAAAAACCACCAAAAGCTTAAATTATAAAATCATAAAGTCAGAGAAAAAAGGATCAATAAATCAGTTGATCAGTCAACAACCTGCAACAACTTTGATCATTTTAACTTTAAAACATGCAGTTTTTTTTGTAAATTATCTGCTGTGTACTTTTATTATTATTATCATCATCATAATCATTATTATTATTATTGCTGTTATTATGAAATAAATATTTTAGAATAGAATAGGAGACAAAACATCCAGCCTTAAAGAATTATTACTCCCATTATTATTATTATTATTAATATTATTATTATTATTATTATCACTCCTTGAAGTCCATAGAGGGGGGTCCACATGGATCAGAACCTCATCAGTCCAGCAGATAGACACATGACATGTAGGAGGAACAACACACTGGAGTTCTGGTAGAACCTGGACCCAGATCAGTTTACATCCATCCAGGAGTCTCAGTCTGAACACTACACCTGGTTTAGTTCATGTTCTCTAGAACCAGCTGTAGCATCAGTATTATGGGATGTCTCATGGTGTGAACAGTCTAATGTCTGACATAGAGTCCTAGAAACCATCAGTGGTTCCTGGATGTGTTTCTGGTTTCTGATCATCCACCAGAGGAAACTTTAACAAGTGCATTCTGGGTAAACTTTCAGGCTTTAGGTGGTTGGTCAGCGGCTTATTTCAGTATTAAAACATCTTTTCAGAAACAGCTTGTTGCCGTACTATTCTAATATAATGTCATTTACTGCAGCTGAAGTTAGATTAACGAGGACATCGTTGCCTTTCTGTCAGCATGAAGCCAAACTTTCAGCAGAAGCTTCTTAACTTCCACCTAAATTTAACTAAAGCCGAGTTTTAATTAAAAGCTCACCTTTAAGCTGCTACTGAACGTCTCCGGGTTTCATTTCGCTGTTACACTTTTTAAATATCCCGTAGAACACAGAAACAAGACCAACATGTGGACGCTGCAGCGAAACTCCGCCCCTTTTCCGGGTTAACTTCCGGGTTTCTTCTTCTTCGAACTCATTACCGGCAGCTTCGAGTCGCCTGCTGGGTTTTGCTGCCCTCCAGTGGCCACTGCGGGTTACAGCGGCTCCACCTGTCGTCCGCTCAGCTGATTGAAACTGTTCAGATCAGTTCTGGATAAATCTGTCAAACATGATGTGAAGCTTCTGCTCTCAGCTCGGTGGTGATGATGAGTCTTCCAGCTGATCCAAAACAGGTTTAAAGAGTTTAGGAGTGAAGAAAAAGGTCGTTAAAATGTCAAACTTCAAACGAATTTTAAAAGACTGTTGAAACACATCTGAATTTTTATTTAAATATATGATGCTAATAAATTCAAGTGAATATATTTCTAGAATTACATTTGATCCATATATTATCTGTGTTTTTGAAAATATCAGAATAAATTCCTAAAACTAAATTTTAATGTCTTCATGTAAAATTACATAAAAACTATGAATAACCAGATAAAAAATAAAATCAATCTGTTCATTCGGCACTATTTCACTAGTGTTCTTTTTAATAGATTAAATGTTAAAGTCAAGTTTAATGATGTAAAATGATCTTATGTGGTTACAGAACTTTACACAGAAGGATTCATCTACATATCTATTAAAATATAAACATTAAAAGCCCCAGAACACGACGACCGCATGTAGAAGTTAGGATAGAAGATGTATTTTATTTTGAAAAATCAGTGTATTTTTATGAGATGATCATTTCCTGTTATTTTACTGTTAAACCCTTAAAATCAGTTGTTTTGTGAGGAAACAGTCGATTTAAACTGAATCTTCATCTTTGCCTTGCCTTCGAACACGGAGACAGAACCAGACCAGACTGAACCCTCCAGACAACTTTATTGACACAGAGAACAGTAACAGGACACTCAGGGAGGCTCGTCCAGACGTTGCATTGAAATGCTGAGAAACTACAGCTCAGAGTTCTGATTAAAGGTCCGGCTCCACCTTCACCTTTCAAACGCTGCTCAGTGTTTTCAGAGTCAGTCGGTCGCTGCAGCATCTTAACCTTTCACACAAACTGAAAACAGAACATTTCACAATAAAAGCTGAGAGAACACCTGAGCCCAGAGCTGGTGGTCGTATCCCTCGCCGACACACACACACATGTCTTCAACATTACTTCAATAACATACAGAAAACATACTAAAAGTCAGCATTCGAACTGAGAAACATGTCACCAAACGTGTGCAGATTGAAGAGAGAGAAGAGCGGCACTGAGCATGCTCAGTCCGGCTGTAAACAGGGTAGAGATCAACAGGAAGTCACCACGTTCCAGGAAGCGTTTGGAGGCGTTTCTGCTGTAGTTCTGTGTTTCGTGGTGAGTTTAGGTGTGAAACCGATGAAGGCACTGTGGAGTCAGAGATCAGCGTCTCTGTTGGCTCAACTCATCATCATCATCATCATCATCATCATCATCATCATCATTGTCATCATCTTCGTCTTCGTCTTCGTCACTCCGCCTTGTCCTTCCTCTTGGCTGTGAACGGCACTTTGCTGGCGACCGTGGAGCCCACCGTGGAGACGCCGCCGGCCACGGCAGAGACTCCGCCCTTCACCAGCCCCACGCCCACCGACGGCACCGTGGTCACCGCCGACTTGGTGATCTCCAGGCTCTTGCCGCCCACCCAGGCCACGCCCCCCACCGCGGCGCCCACCACGCCCTTGGTGACGTTGAAGAGGCCGCCGGTCACCCTCCACATCATGCCGGGCGGAGCCGCCGCGTGGTCCTTACCGGGGTCTGGAACAAAGAACAGGGAGCAGAGGTCATTAATCACATCAGGAGATCCAGAAACATCTGCAGCATCATCAAACAGACACGAAGATCATCTGAGGACACAAACTAACACCAGGTTTAATCCTCTGAGCTGTTATTGGCTCGTTCTTCTCCCTGTGGACACAGAAGAATCCAACCTACTGGATCAATGAATGAATAAATGCAGCATCAGAACCAGAGAACAGAGGAGACAGTAGCTGGAGATACATCCAGCATGGAGGAACATCTAGTAGCTGGAGATGCATCCAGCATGGAGGAACATCTAGTAGCTGGAGATACATCCAGCATGGAGGAACATCTAGTAGCTGGAGATACATCCAGCATGGAGGAACATCTAGTAGCTGGAGATACATCCAGCATGGAGGAACATCTAGTAGCTGGCTGGAGATACATCCAGCATGGAGGAACATCTAGTAGCTGGAGATGCATCCAGCATGGAGGAACATCTAGTAGCTGGAGATACATCCAGCATGGAGGAACATCTAGTAGCTGGAGATACATCCAGCATGGAGGAACAGTCTGGAGTAGCTGGAGAGCTGGAGATACATCCAGCATGGAGGAACATCTAGTAGCTGGAGATACATCCAGCATGGAGGAACAGCTCATCCAGGAGCTGGTAGCTGGAGATACATCCAGCATGGAGGAACATCTAGTAGCTGGAGATACATCCAGCATGGAGGAACATCTAGTAGCTGGAGATACATCCAGCATGGAGGAACGTCTAGTAGCTGGAGATACATCCAGCATGGAGGAACATCTAGTAGCTGGAGATACATCCAGCATGGAACATCTAGTAGAGATGCATCCAGCATGGAGGAACATCTAGTAGCTGGAGATACATCCAGCATGGAGGAACATCTAGTAGCTGGAGATACATCCAGCATGGAGGAACATCTAGTAGCTGGAGATACATCCAGCATGGAGGAACATCTAGTAGCTGGAGATACATCCAGCATGGAGGATCTAGTAGCTGGAGATACATCCAGCATGGAGGAACATCTAGTAGCTGGAGATACATCCAGCATGGAGGAACATCTAGTAGCTGGAGATACATCCAGCATGGAGGAACATCTAGTAGCTGGAGATACATCCAGCATGGAGGAACATCTAGTAGATGGAGATACATCCAGCATGGAGGAACACCTAGTAGCTGGAGATACATCCAGCATGGAGGAACGTCTAGTAGCTGGAGATACATCCAGCATGGAGGAACGTCTAGTAGCTGGAGATTCGTCCAGCATGGAGGAACGTCTAGTAGCTGGAGATTCGTCCAGCATGGAGGAACATCTAGTAGCTGGAGATACATCCAGCATGGAGGAACATCTAGTAGCTGGAGATACATCCAGCATGGAGGAACATCTAGTAGCTGGAGATACATCCAGCATGGAGGAACATCTAGTAGCTGGAGATACATCCAGCATGGAGGAACATCTAGTAGCTGGAGATACATCCAGCATGGAGGAACATCTAGTAGCTGGAGATACATCCAGCATGGAAGAACATCTAGTAGCTGGAGATACATCCAGCATGGAGGAACATCTAGTAGCTGGAGATACATCCAGCATGGAGGAACATCTAGTAGCTGGAGATACATCCAGCATGGAGGAACATCTAGTAGTTGGAGATACATCCAGCATGGAGGAACATCTAGTAGCTGGAGATACATCCAGCATGGAGGAACATCTAGTAGCTGGAGATACATCCAGCATGGAGGAACATCTAGTAGCTGGAGATGCATCCAGCATGGAGGAACATCTAGTAGCTGGAGATGCATCCAGCATGGTGGAACATCTAGTAGCTGGAGATACATCCAGCATGGAGGAACATCTAGTAGCTGGAGATACATCCAGCATGGAGGAACATCTAGTAGCTGGAGATACATCCAGCATGGAGGAACGTCTAGTAGCTGGAGATACATCCAGCATGGAGGAACGTCTAGTAGATGGAGATTCGTCCAGCATGGAGGAACATCTAGTAGCTGGAGATGCATCCAGCATGGAGAAACATCTAGTAGCTGGAGATACATCCAGCATGGAGGAACATCTAGTAGCTGGAGATACATCCAGCATGGAGGAACATCTAGTAGCTGGAGATACATCCAGCATGGAGGAACGTCTAGTAGCTGGAGATACATCCAGCATGGAGGAACATCTAGTAGCTGGAGATACATCCAGCATGGAGGAACATCTAGTAGCTGGAGATACATCCAGCATGGAGGAACATCTAGTAGCTGGAGATACATCCAGCATGGAGGAACATCTAGTAGCTGGAGATACATCCAGCATGGAGGAACATCTAGTAGCTGGAGATACATCCAGCATGGAGGAACATCTTCCTAGATGATGGGTCTGTAGATGCAGACATAGATAGACCCAGTCCATAGGTCCAGACCTGAGGAGGTTCTCAGTAGAACCAGGGTCATCATCAGACTGATGGACCCACAGCTGGACTCTGGTTGAGTTTCTACTTTTCAGTTTTTAACATCTTCATAAAGAGTTTGTTTCTGTTGTTCATCAGAGGTTTTTCTTCTGATCTACTTGGACATTCTGCAGTTTATCCGTCTGTATTTAGTCACAAACCAAAGCAGTAAATAAATGAAACCTCTGACATGATGACATGAGGTGAAGGTTCAGGGATCACATGTTCAACTATTTCACTGGACACGTGGAAACTCTGACCTACTGCTGCTCTGAATGTCGCCATGAAAGTCTGAACAAGAGTTTCACCACAGTCCTTCAGACGGTGTCGAAAGACTTCAGTCTGGAACAAAGGAGAACCCTGACCTTCAGCACCCAGAGCTCCGCTGGTAGGTTGGATGTGGAACATTGTGGAGGAACATTAAACAGGAGTTTGTCTGTCTGTGAAGGTCCTCAGTCGTCCAGGTCAGAGTCGTCCTCGTGGTTTCAGTCGTAGCATCTGGACTGGCTTCAGTAGTTTGAAGATGTTCCACCTCTCATCCAGGACCAGAGGTGGAACATCTTCAAACAACTGAAGCCAGTCCAGATGATTGAAACCAGGAGGATAAACATCTTCATCGTTTCCTTACAGATAATCTTACAGCGTGACCTCGGCTGTGTTTTGGCTTCATCTTCACCCACAAACAACAATGACGCCTCAGAGACACAAATAGCTGCTGCACAAACACGTTTTCCCCCGACAAACCGGCTGCTTCTGAAATAGCAGCGGCAACATGTGAGCTCAGATTGCACCATATTCCCTGCTGATGCTCCAGCGTTTAGCCACGGCCCGGTTCTTACCCTCTGTGGACTGACTGTAGGCGGGTTCGTCTCCGTCCGAGGCCTCGCTGGTCCCAGGCTGAGGCTCCACGCTCACGCTGTTCACATTCTGCAAAACACAGAAAACACATGTTCTCAGTGGAGCTTCAGAGGATCCGTCCGAGTGTAAAGGTCCTGGAGGTGAAAGACGTTTTCATCTCAGAAGTTACAGAACTTACTGCTGCCATCCCTCGACTGGACCTGCTCCCAGCTCTGCAGTCGCTCAGTTTTATTCAGGTTCTATGTCGAAACCAATAGGGGTCCTGCTCTGTATAGCCCCGCCCCCTCAGTGAGGCAGTGAGGGGGCGGGGCTATACAGAGCAGGAACCCTATTGGTTCCAAATGTTCTGCTGTAAGAGTGAACAAAAGAGTCTTCATACACTGCTGATGGTCCCCACAACTATAGGAGGATCCTTAGGGTTCGAGCATCACGTGGCTAATCTGGCTAACAACAGAAAATCCCTAATGTTAGGGCACTGTGCAGCTAATGTGGCTAACATTAGCATTAGCCACAACAATACAAAAATCCCTAACATTAGAGCACTGTGCAGCTAATGTTGCTAACATTAGCATTAGCCGCAACAATACAAAAATCCTTAACGTTAGAGCACTGTGCAGCTAATGTGGCTAACATGAGCATTAGCTGCAACAATACAAAAATCCTTAACGTTAGAGCACTGTGCAGCTAATGCAGCTAACATTAGCATTAGCCGCAACAATACAAAAATCCCTAACATTAGAGCACTGTGCAGCTAATGTGGCTAACGTGAGCATTAGCTGCAACACTACAAAAATCCCTAACGTTAGAGCACTGTGCAGCTAATGTGGCTAACATTAGCATTAGCCACAACAATACAAAAATCCTTAACATTAGAGCACTGTGCAGCTAATGCGGCTAACATTAGCATTAGCCGCAACAATACAAAAATCCCTAACATTGGAGCACTGTCCATCTAATGTGGCTAACATTAGCATTAGCCACAACAATACAAAAATCCCTAACATTAGAGCACTGTGCAGCTAATGTGGCTAACATGAGCATTAGCTGCAACAATACAAAAATCCCTAACATTAGAGCACTGTGCAGCTAATGTGGCTAACGTTAGCTCTGATGGTCAGAGCTGTGTGGAGACTTTAATTTGACGCAGTGAACCAGGACTGGGTGGGTTCCTCTGCTGTCACTCAGTTCTGTCTTAAACTCAGATTCCCTCCTGGCATCAAGTCGGTCAGGAATTCAGAACGTTGACGTTGAATCCTCATAAATCAGGAACAGAACAGGAATATTTTCAGCTGAATCAGTTTTATGGCTGTTAAGGTTCTCACACACGAGGAGTCTGGAGGTTTAGGGCCAAACTGTAAAACCTTGTTCAGAATAGAGCAGGTCTGCAAATACAAGAAGTACTGAAGGATCTGGATCAGGATCAGGATCTGGATCAGGATCAGTCGACCTCCATCCTCTACTGAGTTAGACCGTTTCTGATGTGACCCTCTGTCTTGGTCTCTTTATAATATCAAAGCTGTTTTTCTTCACTGTCAGTCAAACTGCACAGGTGAGGGTCGAGTGATGTCACTCAGGTGTCCCTCCTCCTGTTCATGAACCAGGACTCAGAGGCCTGAGATGATCCCAGACTTCTGCTCTTTCTTTCTCTACTTCAAAGCCACAAAACAAACTGAGGTGATGAAGTTTTAGAGCCTCGTCTCCAGTCTGAGGTCTGGAACCCAGATCTAGAGTAAGACCAGAACCACCCCCCTCCAGTCCAGACTGGGTCCCCGTTAACCTCCACATCATCACACCTTCATCCAGTTAACTGCTGCTCGGCTCACCTTCACCATCGTCCCGGCTGCTCCTCTTCAGTCTGCTGCTTCTCCTCGGAGCTCTTCTCTCTTCTCTCCGTTCCTTCCTTCGTCTCAAACTTCTGCTGCTGCTTTTTTACCGCAGCTGGAAACTTGTGCTGCTCAGCCTGAAGCTCCTCTCAGTGCAGCTTCTGCCGACGTGGCGCCTCCAACACACACACACACACACACACACACACACACACACACACACAGTCAAACCACGCGTACACGCACAACAACACATCAACGCACTGCACTTCCATCCGAGGCCTTCAAAATAAAAGCCTGACGTTGCGCTTTCGATGGTTACAAACAGAAGAACTGAATAAACTCAGACTCATGTTCAAGTTTTATGGTTCATCTACAGAATTAATTACTGGCTCATCCTGTGAACCCTTAACTATCAAACTATTAAACTAAGAATATGATTAAAGAGTACATCAAACAGATTTAACCACCAACACACACATGAGCTGCAACTATTATGATGCTTTATCCACTCATTTATGCATCTATTGGTAATTTTATTAAAATAAATAAATGAGAACTTCTTCAGAAATTGCTTTGTGAATAGCTGATATTATTATTATTATTTTATTTAAGTTATTATTATTATTATTATTATATTAATGATTTTAAACATTTAACCTAAACAAGTTTCATTCACAGACCTTCTTTATGGCCATAACGTTGATCACTCCTGAGCAGCAGGTGGTTTCTTTCCGCAGGTAAAACCAACGAAGAAGAAGAAGAAGAAGAAGAAGAAGAAGAAGAAGAAGAAGAAGAAGAAGAAGAAGAAGAAGAAGAAGAAGAAGAAGAAGAAGGAGGAGGAGGCGTCCGTATTTCGCTCAGGCACATCCTCGGCCGCACTGTTTGGGGTCCTCACTGGAGGCTCGGCGCCAGTCCCCCGGCAGCAGCTGCGCGAGTAAATAGGAGAGAAGTCCGTTAAATACCAGTGAAGCCAGGCTGTTCCGGGACTTTGGATCCTCAGACGTCCAGACATGAATCTGGAGCTGCTCGGTGAGAAACTCAACCCGCTCGTTCACCGTCTGTCGGCCTGAAGCTCCGCCCGCTGAGAGCTTGTTGTGGTTAGCATCGACAGTTAGCTTAGCATGTCAACAGCGCCCCGTACGAGTCAGATTAAAATAAATGAAAGAAGCAGATTTATTGGTTCTGAGAAACATTTCTCAGTAGAATAGCTCCATAAGCTGTCTGACTGTCTGGTTAATGTTAACATTTAAATGATCAGTTCAGTGGGAGCAGGCGAAGGGACGGCTAGCTAGCATTAGCCTGTACAGTGGCTCATTGTGTTTGAATGGAGTTTATCTGTCTCAGTACCTGGTGATGCTGATACGTTTTAATCTAATTGTTCATTAGTAACCCACTGAGTCTACTGAATCTAAGACTATGTGGAAATAAAAACAGACACAGCTTCACTGAAACATACATTTAGAGCTAACAGCTGATCTGAACTAGTTAAATCCCCAGAACAGTGGTTTTCTAACAGTCAGAATGAAGGTTTGTCAGGTTTGAATCTGGAGTCTGTGCTGTTCCTCTCCAGGTGTGAAGTCTCAGATCATTGAGATAGCTCGTAAACTCTTTATTCCTCTTCTGTGTTTTCATTAAAGGAACGTTTTAAAATCTAACGGTGGCCTTAAAGTGGCCTCCAGCTATTCAACTGTTTAATGAAGCAGCAGGACATTTACAGAAAAACCAAATACTTCTGTTTCCTCTGATGAATCTCGGACGTCTTGTAGCTTTGCTCTGTCCTTGTGTGTTTGTTTGGAACCCCAGACTTTGATCCTGGTTTAGATTCAGAAGGTTTCCTGTTTTGTAAATGTCTGATCTCAGTCTGGGGGATGAAACAAACACTGAGCCGCAGATTGTTTCTGTCGTGTTCATGAGGGTGAAATAAACTCAGCTGTCTCTTCGATCTAAACCTCTCTTTGTTTTTCCTCCTACAGAATCGTTCGGGCAGAACTACCCAGAGGTAAGACTCCAGATTATAAAGTTCACATGAGCTGGAGAGAAGTCACAGTCGGGTTAGTCGTCATGACGTCAACCAATCAGCTTAACTTTATTAATGATCACAGTTCTGCCTTCATACTGTCAGTGTGTCCTTGAAGTCCTTAGAGGTGATCCACTGATCACTTTAATGGACTTTTGACTCACGGATTTTGAGTTCTGTTAAAATCTGCAACCAGATCAGTTTCACGTCCATCCAGGAGTCACTGCATAGTTCCACTACATGATATGTGACTATGTTATGAAGTTATTTATCCACAGAGTGAATCCTGTCTGTAGATGATCCTTAAAATGATCCTTCCATTGTCTCTAACTGTTCTGACCAACCTCCTACCAACATGCTGATAGGAGCCTTACAGTTTACCCAGAATGCACTTGTTAAAGTTTCCTCTGGTGGATGATCAGAAACCAGAACCACATCCAGGAACCACTGATGGTTTCTAGGACTCTATGTCAGACATTAGACTGTTCACACTAGGAGACATCCCATAATACTGATGCTACAGCTGGTTCTAGAGAACATGAACTAAACCAGGTGTAGTGTTCAGACTGAGACTCCTGGATGGATGTAAACTGATCTGGGTCCAGGTTCTACCAGAACTCCAGTGTGTTGTTCCTCCTACATGTCATGTGTCTGTCTGCTGGACTGATGAGGTTCTGAGGCTCATTAAAGGGACAAATGTGGACCTGAGGGGTTCTGAGGCGGTCCGGAGGCTCTGACTGGTTCTGCGGGACCTTCTGGGTGTTCATTAAGCTCTGGTCGTGTTGTCAGGAGGCAGATGGCACTCTGGACTGCATCAGCATGGCCCTCACCTGCACCTTCAACCGCTGGGGGACCCTGCTGGCTGTCGGCTGCAACGACGGTCGCATCGTCATCTGGGACTTCCTGACACGAGGCATCGCCAAAATCATCAGCGCTCACATCCACCCGGTCTGCTCTCTGTGGTGAGACAGCAGCGCTTCATCGTCACACATTCACTCAGCAGGACTCTCAGTCTCTAGCTGCTCTGTTCTCACTGACACACCTGAACACCAGCAAAACAGCAGAGTCCTTCTTCTTCTTCTCTTATCAGTTAACAAAAAAACAAACTTTTACAGCAGTGAAACAAACACAGCAGGGATCTACTGCTGGGACTCACCTGGTTAAACCTCCATCAGTTGTCTTTAAGCCTTAGAGGTCAACCGTTAACTTCTCCCTAAAGCAGCGTCTGCAACCTTTGCACCACGGACCGGTTTAGTCCATGGTGCAGAAAAGGCTGCAACTTTTTTTTAATTTAACATTTTTTTAATGTAAAAAGTGTCCTAAATGAATGAAATTACTTTCTATTCCTAAATGTGTCTCTACCTCACCGAGCCTCTCCGTCTTCTCCAAGCAGCTCCAGACGTTTGGTTTTTATTCATTTTGGCAGAAACAGGCACAGATGGAAGTGGAGGGAAGACTAGTCAGTTTTCAAAATAAAACACCCTGCAGACTTCACTGTAAATAAAATAAAACGTTTTTATTCTTTCTGCGCGGCCCGGTGGTTGGGGACCGGAGGTGTGACGTTCTGAACTTACGTGAAAACAAAGCATGCGTAAAATGTGAAGGTACATGAAGGTACATTGGTGATGTACATTTTCCAACTGACACATGACAGATGAGTCGTTTGAGGACAGTCTGAAGGTTCCAGACGTGTTGATTCTCTGTGTTCTGTACAGTTTCTGGCTACAGTCTTTTCATCATTTTAGCAACTAAAAACATAAACTGTGCCTGTCGACCTGCTGACTGGTCCTGGTGTTCAGAGGATCGATCCTTTTATCAGACCAGTCTGAAAGTGGTTTGTTCATTTCCAGTGTTTGTCGACCAGGCAGTGGTTTCCATGTTGTTGTTTGTTGGACGTTAGTTCAGGCTAACGGCTGGTTTCTGTTGTGTGTCTGTGTGCAGCTGGAGTCGAGACGGACACAAGCTGGTCAGCGCCTCCACAGACAACATCGTGTCTCAGTGGGACGTCCTGACCGGAGACTGTGACCAGAGGTTCCGCTTCCCGTCGCCCATCCTGAAGCTGCAGTGTCACCCCAGAGACATGTGAGTTCTGACATCCAGCCTGGGCTCGTCCTGCGGTGGCTTCGTCTGACTGCTCCTCTTGTGTTTCAGGGACAAAGTGCTGGTTTGTCCCATGAAGTCGGCTCCGGTTCTGCTGACGCTGTCGGACTCCAAACACGTCGTCCTGCCGGTGGACGATGACTCGGACCTGAACGTGGTGGCGGCCTTCGACCGGCGGGGCGAGTACATCTACACCGGCAACGCCAAGGGAAAGGTCAGCAGACACCAGTGAGAACACATCAGGACTGGAAGGTTCTAAGAGCAGATGTAGAAACATCCAGACCCCAGAGTGAGTCTAGAAACGGATCAGAGTACGACAAAAACTAAACCCCAGTCAGAGGATTCAGGCACCAGAGGCTGGTTATGACCCTCCGTTGTTAACTCAGACTTTCTCCTTCAAACTCTGCCCACATTAAAGCAGGAGTTTAACACGTCATGTGACTCTTCTGCAGTAAATGGACCAATCATGATGCTGCTTCAGTCCACAGGTTGTTTCCCCTCAAAGTCCTTCTGATTCTGATTAATGTGTTTATTTCACTGATCAATGCAGCTGATTATTGATAACCGACAGCTGCACATTAAAACTTTAAACTTTATATATTTAAACATGACGTTGTGTTAAAGTGCATTCAGGTCTGACTCTGTCCCGTAATGCAGGATGTTACTTTAATTTATGGACAAATCAAAGTTAGTTAAGGTTATTGATTAAATATTCCCTGTAGTAAATACCAATAGATAATCAATGTTCTAATCAGACATCTATCAGCTGCAGTAAACGTAAACGGACTGAACATGAAAACACGTCTGTGATTTCTGCACTGGCAGCTGAATACATGTAGGTTTCCATGACGACGGGATGCATCCAGTGTGTGATGCTGTAACGGCTCCATCCAGTGGTTTTAGTGACACACAGGTCAACAGGTTTACAGGTGAAACATCAGGAAACCATCTGGTTAAATCTCAACTCTGAACAGAACCTGGACCAGGTTAGCTCCGCAGCATCGGTTACCATGGAGATGTAGCTCCGCAGCATCGGTTACCATGGAGATGTACCCAGATGAAAAGAGAGCGACCTTGGTGATTCTGAAAACTCTGACTTTAGGCTCCAGGTGCCTGCTGACACTCTGGTCTTCGTAGTTCAGCCCTCCTAGCACGTGGTCTTCCTGTAGACCGATCCTCAGCTGAAGCGGAGCAGCAGACCAGATGGCAGATGAACACTCAGACGTTGTCACTCGTGTTTCCTCTTTACCCCGTTCTCTTGTGAAGGACGTCCAGTGCTGCTGCTGTCTTCCTTCACTGTTGTTTCTGCTGCAGATCCTGGTGCTGAACACAAACACTCAGGAGCTGGTGGCTTCGTTCAGAGTCACAACCGGAACCAGCAACACCACCGCCATCAAGTCCATCGAGTTCGCACGCAAAGGGAGGTGAGAGGCGACTCGTCCAGGTCATGGTTGTCCTCGTAGCTTCAGTCGTAGCGTCTGGATGAGCTGGAGTTGTTCCTCTAACCGAGCCTCTTCTCTGCAGCTGCTTCCTCATAAACACAGCAGATCGGATCATCAGGGTTTACGACGGCAGAGAGATCCTGACCTGTGGGCGGGACGGCGAGCCAGAACCGATGCAGAAGCTCCAGGACCTGGTCAACAGGTACGTCAGCGCAGGTGCTGCTTCACGATGCTGGTCTGCAGATGTTTGATAGGTCTGTGCAGCCTTCAGTCCCAGTTCCAGGTTCTCCTCCTGTGATCCGTGTGTTCAGGACTCCGTGGAAACGCTGCTGCTTCTCCGGAGACGGCGAGTACATCGTGGCCGGTTCAGCCCGGCAGCACGCCCTCTACATCTGGGAGAAGAGCATCGGCAACCTGGTGAAGATCCTGCATGGGACCAGAGGAGAGCTGCTGCTGGACGTGGCTGTGAGCTGCAGGACACACATGAACACACTCACTGATGATGAGCCTCGCTTTGTTGGATGCTGCTTCTCCACAGTCTGTTAACCGTCTCTCCTTCGTCCTGCTGCAGTGGCATCCGGTCCGTCCGATCATCGCCTCCATCTCCAGCGGCGTGGTCTCCATCTGGGCCCAGAACCAAGTGGTGAGTGGATGATGGATGACGATCAGTAGTAACGATCCGTTTCTTCTTCCTCTGAACCCAGAACATGCTGGAGGCTTTGAACGCAGCTTATTTTAACTGATCACCACCATGATTCAGGTTATTAGAGCCAGAAACTGTTAAAACGGACTCAAAACTCAACATGTTTCATCAAACTCACTTTGTTCTTTGTGTTTAATTTAAATTCACCAACCATAAGCTGTTTGCTCCAAGCAGATTCTGTAAACAACAACACATAAACAACACAACATGACATCATTAGTGACTCTGCTGTCACTGCGACCAACCAACCTGCTGAGAGGAGCCTAGAAGTTTACCCAGAATGCACCTGTTAAAGTTTCCTCAGGTGAATGATCAGAAACACCTCCAGATTAATTGTATGCTGCAGTGCATTCTGGGTAAACTTCACAGCTCGATGCAGTTTGTAGGTTTCTGTTCTTATTGTGTGAAACTTTGTTCTGCAGGAAAACTGGAGCGCTTTCGCTCCGGACTTCAAAGAGCTGGACGAGAACGTCGAGTACGAAGAGCGAGAATCTGAGTTTGACATCGAGGACGAAGACAAGAGTGAACCTGAGCAGACAGGTAGATGACGGACAGGTAGATGACGGACAGGTAGATGACGGACAGGTAGATGACGGACAGGTAGCTGACGGACAGGTAGCTGACGGACAGGTAGATGACGGACAGGTAGATGACGGACAGGTAGATGACGGACAGGTAGCTGACGGACAGGTAGATGACGGACAGGTAGATGACGGACAGGTAGATGACGGACATGTAGATGACGGACAGGTAGATGACGGACAGGTAGATGACGGACAGGTAGCTGACGGACAGGTAGCTGACGGACAGGTAGATGACGGACAGGTAGATGACAGTGTCTCCTGGTTCCACTGGTTTCACTGGTTCCCTGCTGGTTCCACTGGTTCCACTGGTTCCACTGGTTTCACTGGTTCCCTGCTGGTTCCACTGGTTCCACTGGTTCTGCGTCTCAGACCTGTACCTGTGTTCCAGGTGCCGACGCTGCGGAGGACGAGGAGGTGGACGTGACCACTGTGGATCCCATCGTGGCGTTTTGCAGCAGGTGGAGACTCAGCGGCTTCTTGTTGATGTGATGTGTGTCAGACCAGCCGGTCTGGGTAAACCTGATCAGAGTGTGTTCTGTGAGCAGTGACGAGGAGCTGGAGGACTACAAGGCCCTGCTGTACCTGCCCATCGCCCCCGAGGTCGAGGACCCAGAGGAGAACCCCTTCGGTCCTCCACCGGACGCCTCGGTCCAGACCGCTGCTCCAGACGAGGCGCTGGCCGGCGGCGACAAGAAGCAGCGACAGCCTTCGTCTGAGGGAGGTCCGGCCAAGAAGAAGGCCCGGACCACCACCATCGAGCTGCAGGGGGTCCCCAGTGACGGTGAGAACCGAACCCCCGTCAGGTTTTATCCTCACCAGCTGGTGGAACCGACAGGATCCACTGCTGTGTTTTCTGTCTGCTCTGATTTGATCCCTCAGAGCTCCAGGAGGCTCTGGTGGTTTTATCTGCTCCGTCTCATTTTAACTTGAATCCTTATTTATTTATTTCTTGAAGCGTTTGTTTGCCTTTAGCTTCCTTCCTCTCGGCCTGATGTTCAGATCAAAGCTGAATTCTCGTTCGGTGACTGTTGGTCTCAGCTGGGTCAGGAGTAGGTCGTTGTTTGATCCATGAAGCTCAGAACTTCTAGATTTTTACAGATTTTCTTTGGCTGTTGTGATTTTGATAAAGGATGCTGCGGTTTGAAGCTCAGTTCTGGGTTCCTGTCTCCTGGAGAAACAGCCCAGATGAGCAGTTAAAGAACTGAATGTTATGAACCGTAGAAGAGAAACAGTTGAATTTCTTTAAATATGTGTTTTATAAAAACTGAACGAGTGTCCTGTATTTTGCCCCAGGTGTTACCAACACTGGAGCAAATAGAGGCTCCACATGCTGTAGATAATGAACTGTTTCTATCCTTCATTAGAGGCTCCAACAGGTGGAGAACACCTGTGTTCTCTCCATGATGCCAGTAAATGTAGACCAGCTGTAGTTCCTGGTTGTTCCACCAGGGGGAGCCTCTTACTGTTTAATACTGTAGAGACCAGAGGAGGCGTCACTCAGACTACAGTTCATGTTGGTTAACTAGCAACGGGCACCATGACAAAGCCTTCTAAGGTGGTTAATGACCTCCAACCAGAGTGAAGTTTACTGGCAGTGTTTTTCTGACCAATGGCTTTGAGACGTTCTGAGTAACTCTGGACTGTTTGAAGACATTTAGACAGTCGGGGTTCTGTAGACGGAGTTCCTGAATCACAGAAGGAACGAATCCTGAGTGTTTGGACCAACAGAAACACCAGATATGTATTAATTATTATTTATTTAATGGTTATTGGTAGCCAGGATCAGACGGAGGCTACGGCTGATGAGATGAGGTAGGAAGGGTCTCGTCCAGGTCCTGCTGCTCACAGAGTAACGCTGCCGTCGTGTCTTTGTCTCTTTGCTTTCACTGATCTGAGCTGTGGTTCTGTGTCCTCAGAGGTTCACCCCCTGCTGGGCGTCAAAGGCGACGGCAAGTCCAAGAAGAAGACCGCCGGCCGGCCCAAAGGCTCCAAAGGTAAAGACAAAGACTTCCCCTTCAGGCCCAAGCCCTACAGGGGCGACCGGCCCTCCTTCCCGGTGGTGTCCGAGGTCCTGGGCGGCTCAGGCCCAGGAGGAGGAGGAGGAGGAGGAGGAGGGATGAAGGGCAGGGCAGAGGGGGCCCTGGCCTCAGGTAAGCCCACCACCACCACCACCACCACCTCCGGCCCTGCTGCTGCTGCTGCTGCTGCCCTGTAGTCTGACCCCCAGCCGGCTGCCTCAGAACCTGCCTGTGCTGCTTCCACCTCCAGCCGACAGCCGGAGCCACAGCCGGGTCAGAACCAGAGGAAGAGTCAGGCGTCCTGAACCGTAGCATCAGACGAGCACAGATCAGATGAGTTAGACGGCACCAAAGTCCAGGATCCATCAGGCAGAAAGTAAAAACACAGAACCAGTCCTGAACACCAGGGACAGAGTTAGAGCTTTATCTAAGGAGCTTCACAGCAACAACGACGTAAAACTAGATCCAAACACCCAGAGGACAGAGTCACAGCTGACGGACAGACGATGGAAGATTTAGAGGAGCTGTGGAGTCCAGCAGAACATCAGTGAGGCGACAGATGTTCTTTCAGCAGCTGGAATCAGAACCTCTTTGAGACTTTCTGTGAAGCTCAGATATCGATGATCGATCACAGATAACCTTATTGATCCTCTCCAGGTAGTCGCAGTGTTGCAGCAGCAGGTTGCATGTCTAACATCACACCTTTAAACACGTAGACCAGACAGAGAAATCCAGATGTTCCCAGATGAGATGAAAGACGGCGTTAAAGTCTCTCCTCCCTGAGCAGTGAGATTAGAGCAGGAGTCAGTCCAGAGAACGAACCGATTAAACCATGAACAGGACGAGACTCTAGAAGGATCAGTGGTTGGTTCATCCTCTGGGGATCCACTGACTCTGATTGGTGCATCCTCTGGGGATCCGCTGACTCTGATTGGTGCGTCCTCTGGTGATCCGCTGACTCTGATTGGTGCGTCCTCTGGTGATCCGCTGACTCTGATTGGTGCACCCTCTGCCTGCTCTGCGCTGTGGTTGGCTGTCGGCTGCAGGCGTGTCGCGGTGGATGAAGGCGTAGCTCGTTTCCCTGCAGGCGATCTGCCTCGTCTACATCTGCCTCCTGCTTGGCCTTTGACCCTCCTGCTCCCACTCCCGCCTCGCTCCCCGGGCTTTTATTGTGAAGTTCCTGTCTGTCTCCCTTCCTGTGTGTTCTGTTTCTGTGTGGAGCCACAAGTTTACAGTCTGTATGAGCTCCAGTTGGACTCAGTGACACATCGCTGAGTCCAGCTGCCTTCACTGAATTACCCAGAATGCCTTTGACCTGGTTGGTGTCGTCTCTGATTCTGTCGTCCTTCATGTCGTTCTGTGTTGACACAAATGTACGTCTTTAATCCTGGAGGTGAGAAAATCCAGACCCATGTTTGTTTTTTACATCCTGGACTGGTTCTTCATTTCTGTTGGTGTCCAGCAGGTTTGTGTTTGAGGCTAGCTGGTCCTGCTTCCAGTCGCTAAGCTAAGCTAAGCTAAGCTAAGCTAAGCTAATCCAGTTCTGAGCTCCAGCTTTCTCCAAGATGTTGATTTATGTATTTTTAAATGATGTTTTTCCAGTGACAGGTTCCTGAAAGCCGACAGTCGCTCTGACTTCTTTATTTTTCTGTTTCAACCTGCTTTAAACGTCTCAGCCAGTCAGACGTTTGTAGTTTATGCTGAAGGACGTTTTAGAAACAGAACAGCTGAGAAGCCAGATTCAGAGTTTAATGTCTCCAGAAATAAACCTGACAGCCATGGAATGTGTTGAACGGATCCATCAGATCAGAACGACTGAGTGGATCCAGCAGAGGACTCAGTTTAATTAATTAAACCTCCAACCAGGCTGGTCCAGGGTCTCCATGACGTCCCTGTTGGTGTAGATCTATGGATGGATCCATGGTTCCACTAGAACAGTCTTTGGTCGACTTTTCACCAACTGTTGTGTGGAAATGACAAGACGAGGTTCCAGTTTGTAGATATTTAGACTAAATGCTGATGACATGAACTGTCTGTGGAGGTTCTCAGTCGTCCAGGTCCTGGTTTTCCTCGTGGTTTCAGTCGTAGCTTCTGGACTTGGTTGAGTTTCTCGATCTTCGAGTCTTAGAAGAACCCAAGCGAGTCCAGATGCTACGACGTATGTGAACCTTTGAGTTACTCTCTTAATGAAACCTCATCTCTCTTGAAGACCTGCAGACATCCCTTAAGGGACCCTGGAAGGTGGTCAGACACCCCAAGAACCTCCCAGACGTCTGCAGCAGGTCTTCTGGACTGGCTTGAGTTGATCGAAGACGTTCCACCTCTCATCCAGGACGAGAGGTGGAACGTCTTCGATCAACTCAAGCCAGTCCAGAAGACTGAAACCACAAGGATCACATTGGCTCTAGATAAACTGTCAGCAGTGATCAGGTGTAGTTTTTATCCTGCTGTAGTCTGGAACCAGCCTCCGTCGGTTGTCATGGTTTCCAGTAGTCGTTTCTGACCCCGGATGTTTCTCTGCAGGGAGTTTGGTGTCGCAGTCGTACAAGCAGCACGACATCGGAGGGATGGACTGATCCCAGCTGATCCCAGCGGAGCTTCAGGCTCCAAACAGACTCTGAAGTCGTGTACGGACTGATTCAGGGAGGCGACCGGACCAGACCGGACCGGACCGGACCGCCGGGACGTCTCCATGGAAACCACACGTCTGTGTAAAGCAGAGCTTCCCTGTAGTGTCGTCTTTCTTCTTCTCGTTGTTTTTATACGTATTAAACTGCTGATTTGTACTAACGAGCTGGTTTCCTGTTCCTCTGAGACACATTCATTCATTCAGCCTCCATCATGAGCTGGTTTCTCCACAGGGATCAGGTCCTTCTTTGGTCTGAAACTTGGCCGAAGTTTTAATCTCATCGATGCACAAAAGTGAACGTGTGAATAAATGAACCTCCAGTTAAAACCCTCTTGGTTGGTTGAACTGAGCCTCAGCAGAGTTTACCTGAACGTAAAAACATGGATGCTGTGACTGGTCCTGAGCCCAGACATGGATTTTAGAGTTTCAGCATGAAGACAGAAATAGAAATGTACAAAACTCAGTTTGATTTATACAGCACATGTTTACAACATACGTCATGTCACAGCGCTTCACATAGTCAGAGAACAGAGAAGAGAAAACCCAAAGCTGCTTCTGGATTCCTTCTGAGCAGCAGGGAAAACCTACAGAACCAGGTTCAGGGAGGGAGGACATCTGCCTCGACTGGTTGGGGTGGGAGTGGGGAAGAGGGGGGAGGGATCAGAGAACAAACAGAGTCAGTGATGTGTAATGGTGATATATAACAGTATAGAGAGAGGAGAGGAGCCCAGTGCATCATGGGAGTCTACAGCAGTCTAAACCTTCAGCAGCATCACTAAGGGACAGATCAGCTGATCCTGAACAGCCCTAATTATCAGCCTCATCAAAGAGGAAGGTATGTATCCTCATCTTAAAGTAGAGAGGGGGTCTGCCTCCAGAACCCAGACTGGGATCTGATTCCACAACAGAGGAGCTGATAACTGAAGGCTCTGCCTCCCATTCTACTTCTGGAAACTCTGGAACCACAAGTAAACCTGCAGTCTGAGAGAGAAGGGCTCTGTTGGGATGATCAGGTCCAATAAGGTCTCTAAGATACGATGGAGCTGCTCATTAACAGTTTATATGTTAGAAGAAGGATTTTAAAGACTATCCTGGATTTTACAGCCAATGAAGAGAAGCTGATCCAGCAGAAACCTGATCTCTGGTCCTGGTTCCTTTCAGAACTCTGGCTGCAGCATTTTGGACCAGCTGGAGGTTTCTGAGAGAGTTACTGGGACATCCTGACAATAAGGAACTACAATAGTCCAGCTGGAGGTTCCAGATGCATGGACTAGTTTCTCAGCATCACTCTGGGACCAGATGTTCTGATCTTTACAGTATTCTAGATGAAAGAACGCCGTCCTACAGACTGGTTTAATGTGGAGGTTGAAGGACATCCTGATCAAAGATAACTCCAAGGTTTACAGTAGAGCTGGAGGCTGAGGCAGCGCCATCTAGAGGAACTATCTGGTTAGACAGAGTGTTTCAAATTCAATAACCTCAGTTAGTCTGAGTTTAATGTAGACAGTTCCAGGTCATCCAGGCCTTTATGTCCTTCAGACATGTTGGAGTTTGACCAGCTGGTTGGTTTCATTTGGCTTCATAGATAAATATAACTGGGTATCATCTGCATAACGATGGACGTTCATGCAGTGCTTCCTGATAATGTTTCCTAGGGGAAACATGAACAGAGTGAATAGTACTGGTCCTAATACAGAACCCTGTGGAACTCCATAACTGACTCTAGTTCAGGTGGAAGAATCATCATCATGAACAAACTGGAATCTGTCTGATAAATATGATTAAACCAGTTTAGTTCCTTTAATCCCATTAAGATGTTCCAGTCTCTGTAATAAGATGCTGTGATCAACTGGATCAAAAGCAGCCCTGAGATCCAGCAGAACCAGTCTAGAAACCAGTCCACTGTCTGAGGCTATCAGAGGATCATTGGTGACCTTCACCAGTGTCTCTGTACTATGATGGATTCTAAATCCTGACTGAAACTCTTCAGACAAACCATTTATATGCAGATAATCACATAATTGGCAGCAACAACTTTTTCTAGAACTTTAGAGATAAAGGGAGGTTGGATATGGGCCTATAATTGGCTAAAACACCTGGATCTAGAGTAGGCTTTTTTAGAAGTGGCTTTACTACAGCAACTTTAAAAGCCTGTGGTACATAACCTGTTAGTAGAGAGAAGTTAATGATATTTAAAACAGCATTGTTAATTAAAGGAAATATATCCTTGAACAGTCTAGTGGGGATGGGATCTAGCGAACATGTTGCTGGTTTAGAGGAGTTTACTATTGATATGAGGTCTGGCAGATTTACAGCAGAGAAGTAGTCCAAGCATAAATCTGGTCCTATGGATGCTTCCAGAGCTGCTGCTCCTAAAGACATGTTCAGGATTTTCTGCCTAATATTCAAAACTTTATTAGTGAAGAAGGTCATGAAATCTTCACCACTGAGATCTAAAGGAACTCAAGGCTCCACAGAGCTGAGACTCTTTGTCAGCCTGGCTACAGTGCTGAACAAAAACCTGGGGTTGTTTTTGTTTTTCTCAATTAAAGATGAATAATAGGCGGTTCTTGCTCTACGAATCGCTTTTTTATATGCAGTAAAACTGTCTTTCCAGGCCAGATGAAATTTTTCTGAATTTGTAGAACGCCATTGCCTTTCCAGTCTCCTTGAACTCTGCTTTAAAATGCGCAGTTGTTCATTAAACCATGGAGCTATTTTATTATAATTTATTGCCTTCTTTTTCAGAGGGGCAACAGTATCAAGTGATGTTGGCAGTAAAGCTGCCGTACCATCAACCAGATTGTCCACCTGTGTGGGACTAACACTAGAGGAGCTGCTCTCTATTGTGTTGGTATTGAAGTCAATAATGATGGAATCATTTCCTTAAATGTAGCTACTGCAGTATCAGATAAACATCTGCTGTAATGGAACTTTTTGGTAAGTGCTCCATAGTCCAATATTGTAAATTCAAATGTTAATAAAAAATGATCAGACAAAATTGAATTTTGGTGAAAAACAATAAGATGTTCAATTTCTATGCCATATGTCAAAACAAGATCAAGGGTCTGATTAAAACAGTGAGTTAGTTTATTAACGTTTTGGGTAAAACCAACTGAGTCTAACAGTCACTAAATGCAGAGTTAAGGCTGTCATTCTCATCATCTACATGAATATTAAAGTCACCCACTATAATGACTTTATCTGTACTGAGACTAAATCAGCAGAACTCTGAGAATTTCAGGGTTTCTGCTTTATTTCACTTTAAATTCACTTTAAACTGAGCAAAAAGAAAAATCCTTCATTTATGAAATCCAGCAACCATCATTTAGATCAAAGTGGATGAATTTAATGGTGTTGAACAGGAAAAGAATCAGCTGTGATGGAAACATGAAGGAACAATGTCAAAAAAAAAATGACTAAAATGAGCAACTAGACTTTTACTTTCCAAAATAATGATGTGAAACTGTGACTTGGCTTTTGGTGCTTTTATTAAATCTGTCTTTAACTGTTACCATACGATCATAAAACATCCATGATACATACAAGGAACAGACCTGGAGGAAATGTACAAATATATATTAATGGATAATATTAGTATTAAAAACATCAGTGATATTAAATATACATCATCCATGAATCAAATCCATGTGTGTCTATCAGCACATGTATGTTCAGATGCTGACCTTCTTCTGTAGAGTCTCTGGCTCCAACCTGAGCCTCATATTATCTGATATCATGGATCACAGTCACAGCATGGCTGCTTCCCTCTAGTGGACACAGGCGGTAACTGCATCCATCAAGTCAGCCAAATGACGCAGAAGCTACACTTCCAGGTAGCTCCTTCAAAATAAACCCTGACTAGCCGTTCTTACTATTCATGAAAGTGATTTTGGGAAACTCAGAGTGAAACTGATCTGGAATTAGCGCCAGTTAGCTTCTCCACTAACTGGGAATGTTTGCTTGTATTCTGAGTAAAGTTCAGACACTAAATGAATCCAGGTTGTAGCTTAATACCAACCTACAACAGCATCCATGACCGGCAGGGTTAGCCGAGCTAGCAGTGATGCTAATGAGCTTTTGTACCGGCTCAGACTGTTTAATGCCGTAACACAGACAGCTTTAATATAAATCTACTATCAGAGACAGAGACGTGGTTTCATTTAGTCTGACTGCTGATGTTTTACTGTGTGACTGGATCTGACTCCATAGTAGTGAAGTAAACATGCTAATCGGAGCTAACCAGCTAGCTACAAGGTGGAAACCACGTCCACAGTAAAGTCAACGAAATTATAGAGAAGCTGTTCCTGCTGGTGGTCCTTCAAAATAAAACAATTTTAAGATTCGTTTTAACAAAATTATGACAAAGTGATTTTGTTTGACTTGAAGACAGAACATTCATAGTTTATGTACAACAACTGATCAACATATGAAACCAACTCCTGTTAATAATTTAGGTTTTCTCTAGTTTCATTTATCTTTTGCTCACAATTATAAGGAAACTGAACGACTCAGAAAGACTGCTGTTTAGAATGAAGCTGTAATTAGCATTAGCTAGCTTCTGCTCTTGTTCACATTGTTCTTGTTGTAGTCTTAGTGAAGTTAAAACAGAAAAGTAGCTGCTAGCCTGGAGAATACAGCGCTACATATATACATATATATACACACACATACAGACCAACAAGAGTATAGATGCTCTGGTTTGGTTCTTCTCTTCTGTCTTTTTTATACCTTGTAAACTGCAGGGGTTAAGGGCTCAGGGCTCCACGGTGCTGGTTACTGGGACAAGCTGTCGCTCTCACTCTCCCACCTCAACCTCGTTCCAGTCCGGGGACTCGAACCGGCGACCCACTGGTCACAAACCCCGAGGCCCTTTTTAGTTTTTATTTGATTTGATCTGAATATTAATGCTGGAACATCAGAGTGTGAACATCATCAACCTCCAACGGATCATGTCAACATGAACTGAACTTCTCCATCATCCACAGTGTGGAGCTGCAGCACTAAACTACACAGTGGGAACAACACACTTCACACTGGTTCCCAGTCCACCTCCCAGTAACAGGGACCAGTCAGAGTCTCTACACACCAGCTGCTGCTGCTTCAACCTCTGGATCATCAGGACACACTTCATCCTCTCAGAACAAACACCGTCCTGATCAGCATCACTTCCATCTGCAGAGAGAAGAAGAAAGAACAGAGGAGATCAATGAGTTTGATCAGCATGAGACAACAAACAGAGAGATCAGATGTGATGGACACTCTGATGGAGGAGGACCACTGTCTGTGCACATCTGGAAGGCTGTCAGCTGGAATCAGCTTCATGTCCTCAACACATCAACACAACAACAACAGTGGGCTTCACATCCACTCAAACACATGATGACAACCAGCTTGTGGCTCCTCTGATTGGCTGACTGCTGTCTCTGTGTTCCTGTCCAGTCCTGGAGTCTGTCTCCATTCTGCTTCACAGCTTCACTGAGAAGCTGCAGGTTTACAGGAGACACTGGATCTTTGCTCTGATACTGACTGTTTAGTACAAAACTGACTGACTGGAACCTTCTACTTACTCCAGAGTCTTCAGGCTGCAGTCTGGACTCTTCACAAGATCCTCCAGATGTTTCACTGATGAGTCCTTCAGGTTGTTTCTTCTCAGGTCCAGATGTTCCAGATGTGAGGGGTTGGACTTCAGAGCTGAGACCAGAGAATCACAGCTGATCTCTGACAAACTGCAGTCCACCAATCTGAATAAAGAATAAAGATGTAGATCAGATCAGTGATGATCCATCAGATGTGTTCTTCACCTGCAGGTCTGCCTTCATCTGTCTGCATGTGTCAGTGTGTTTGTGTGTTTAGGATCAATATCAGTGATCAGACATGATCAGTCAAATCACATTGAACTGAACAAAGCAAAGAAATATTTCTGCTTCTCTCAGTAAACTTAGTCTCTTCTAACTGATCTGAGTTCAGAGGATCTTCTGGATCCACATGTGACTCTTCAGCTCTAATTACAAACATTCATTTCCTTCAACAACCAACAGGAACATTTTCTACACTTCCTGATACAAACACTCCACTTTGGTCTGAACAAACTGAATTTAGGACACAAACAGAAAATGTGGCCCAGAGCAGATTTACAGCTTCATGGATGGAAGTTCTGTTGGAACATGGATGAGCTTCAGTCGTCATTAAACACAGATCAGATCTACAACAGTAACAGACAGTCAGTGAACTGACCTCAGAGTCTTCAGGCTGCAGTCTGGACTCTCCAGAAAACCACACAGATGTTTCACTCCTGGATCCTTCAGGTTGTTCCAGCTCAGGTCCAGATGTTCCAGATGGGAGGGGTTGGACTTCAGAGCTGAGACCAGAGAATCACAGCTGATCTTTGACAACCTGCAGAGCTCCAATCTGAATAAAGAATAAAAGAAGTGAGTTGAGGAGACAGAGTTCCTTGTTGAAACCATCCAGAGGTCCATCATGTGTTCAGAGCTGAAGAAACTTCTCAATGTACAAGTTGATCAAATGGAAACTCCAAACAGCTGAAGCCAACAGGAAGCAGCTTCCAACAGTCCAACAGAACCAGAGAAGAAGAGCTCTCATTCATATTAATGACAACATGCTGCTGCTCCAATCAACACGGAGTGACTTCAGCTCTGAAACTCTGCAGCTCCACCAGCGGCTCCATCCATACAAACTGATGCTGAGCAACAAACACCAGGAAAAACACTCGGACATTTATTTCACTTCCTGCTCAGAGTCACAGAAACACACAGGAAGGAAACCAGGACAAGACGAGGCTCCAGACTCTAGAAGATCTTCATGTTCTGGAACCATTTCTGGTAAAGAAAGTAGTAAGCCAGAAAGCTGCTGAAAAACCTTGGCTCACAAACGGAATATTGAAGTCATGTAAGAAAAAAAATGTGTTATATAAAGATTTTTTAAAGAAGAGAACAAATGAAGCAGAACTCAAATATAAGACATATAAAAATAAACTGACAAGAATTATAAGAGACAGCAAAAGGGCTTACTACTGTAATTTACTGGCAAAAAACAAGGATAACATTAAATACACATGGAAACTACTGAATGAAATTACTAGAAACAGAGCTGGGAAAACAGGATATCCAAACTATTTCCTAACCCCAAACAACAAGACAGTGAATGATGTGACTTTAGCTTCGGAGGAATTTAATGAATACTTTGTCAGTGTTGGTCCTGCTTTAGCAAGAGACGTTAAAAGCTCAGGAAATAGAAATGAAGTTGAAAGTAAAAATATACATGTTACTGAAACCATGTTTTTAAAAGCAACAAATGAAGAAGAAATCACTGATATTGTGAAAAGCTTTAAGGGTAAGAAATCCACAGATTGTGATAGCATTGACATGTCATTGGTTAAGCAAATAATTGACTGCGTGATCAAACCATTCACACATATTTGTAATCAATCCCTGAAAACTGGTGTTTTTCCACGAAAAATGAAAACAACAAAAGTTCTACCCTGTTACAAGGCAGGAGATTGTCACATTCTTTCTAACTACAGACCGGTTTCTTTGCTCCCACAATTCTCAAAAATACTGGAAAAAATATTTTTCATAAGATTACATGACTTCATCACAAAACATGACATACTCTATGATCAACAATATGGATTCAGGAGTAACAGATCCACCTCAATGGCACTCAGGGAATTTGTAGAGGAGATAACAACTGCCGTAGAAAAACGAAAATATGCAGTAGGAGTGTTTCTAGACTTAAAAAAAGCTTTTGACACAGTTGATCACAACTTATTAATAATAAAACTACATAAATATGGGATACGAGGAGCAGCACTTGCATGGCTTACCAGTTACTTGAACAGCAGGAACCAATGTGTACAAATAGGTCAGGTAAAATCACAACTTCTAGGGGTAAAGTGTGGAGTTCCTCAGGGATCAGTGTTGGGACCATTGTTGTTTATCCTGTATATAAATAATATCTGCGAAGCATCTGACACATTAAAGTTGACATTATTTGCAGACGATACTAATTTGCTCTGTTGTGGGGACAATTTGGAAAAACTACTGGATGTTGTAGGAGAAGAGCTGAAAAAACTGAAGAGTTGGTTTGACTCAAATAAACTAACACTAAATTTAAACAAAACAAAATTTATAATATTTGGAAACCGTCCAACTTGTTCAACCAAAAAGCTCATAACAAATGAGGTAGAGATTGAAAGAGTGTCCAAAATCAAATTTCTTGGTGTTATAATAGATGAGAAACTGTGCTGGAAGTCACACATTAACTACATCAGAGGAAAAATATCAAAGTCCATTGCAATTCTATATAAAGTCAAATATCTCCTAAATACATCTTCATTATACATTTTGTACAGCTCCCTCATACTCCCATACATGATTTACTGTGTGGAAGTGTGGGGGAACACGTACTAAACAAATACAGAGCCAATCTTCGTTTTACAGAAAAGAGCAATGAGAATCATAAACAAAACCACCGACAGAGAACCGACAAACCAACTCTTCATCAAACTTAATACATTAAAATTTAAGGATCTGGTCGACTACAAAACTATTCAAATCATGTATAAAGTTAAAAATCAACAACTACCAAACAGCATCCAAAGGTTTTTTCAGCTGAGAGAAGGCAAACATCATCTCCGAGGAAATTTCATGTTCATAAAGCAACCAGTGAGAACCAACATGAAACTTTACTGTGTCTCTATAAAAGGAGTTAAATTATGGAACAGCTGCAGTGATGAACTGAAATCATGTAACTCAATAGGCAGGTTTAAACACATCTTTAAAACAGAAATATTAAACAGATATCGAACGGGAAATTAGGAAATTAGTACCATCACGGGTACGGTGTATCGAGTGATATATCATTTTGTTTTTCTTGCTTAATTTCTGTTTATATGCTATGATTTGTTTGTTGTTGCATTTTGGTGCTAACTTTATTATTGACGATGACCTGATCAGGGCTTCAGGGTAAATTTAAGTAATACATTTTTAGAAGGAATAAGGGGTAAGACTAGATAAGTTTTTTTACTTCTTCCTACACCCTTTTCAAACTGAATTTGATAATGGGCATATGAAAAAAAAAAAGCTGTAATATTTGTAGTTGCTGACTATTACATTTTATTTTGTTAATATGTATATATGTATACATATACATATGTATTATTTTCATTAAAGTTCAAAATAAATTAAAAATTAAATGGACACATTTCAATCAGGACTCTACATTCACATCATCTCATTATTGATCATCTGTCATTGATAGAGGAAAGTGTCCATCAGTGTTCAGAGGACAAGGTGACGTCTTCACACTGTTTTCTAAACCTGAGTCCATTTAAAAAGTTACTCTGAGGATCTGAAGGACACCAACGTCCACATCAACAATAATCCCAACCAATGTTCTACATTAATATCATTTCCACTTCCAGTCACTGGTCTCTTTAGTCTACATCAGTCCTGATCATAACCTCCACAGATTCATTCATTCTCAGGATTTTAACCTTTATTATTCTAGTTGTTGTCACTGACATTAAAGGAAATGAACTTGACTTTGTCACTAGTCATATATTCATCAGTAGAACCTTGACATTGATGGATCTGAACCCTTTAAATACCAGCCTGTGTTCATGATGCCACAGCTGTTTGAATGAAATTAAACATTTATTTTCATATAGAAGTGGATTTTTCTGACCATCACAATCTGTCATGTGTCAGTGATGAACACCAGCATGGATTCTGATGCATCATTACTACATTTGGAGCAGCAGCACATTAAAAACCTCTCATGAGAACTTAGAGTCCATGTAAAATGTCCACTGGTGTTCATTGGTCCCATCAGATTATAAATACTGGTGTCAGATTTTAGACTGAACTAATGACAAACACTGGAAACTCTGATGGTTCAATGAGGATTCAGTCAGACTCATGGACAGACTGAATAATCCTGTGTGGACTGAACAACTGCTCTGATGATCTCCAATCAGGTTTCAGGCCCATCACAGCACTGAGACTGCTCTCACCAAGGTGACAAATGACATCCGTCTGAACACTGACGTAGGTAAAGTCTCAGTCTTAGTCCTGCTGGATCTGAGTGCTGCGTTTGACACAGTCCATCATGTGATCCTGTTGCAGAGGTTAGAGGACTGGGTGGGCATCTCTGGTCATGGTTCAAGTCCTGCCTGGAGGACAGGAAGTACTTTGTTCAAATCAGAAAAGACCAGATGGCAGTGACCTGTGGGGTCCCCCAAGGGTCCATCCTGGGACCCCTCTTGTTCAGTCTTTCCAGTTAATACGCAGTAATAATGTGTCCTATCACAACTATGCAGACGACACTCAGATTTACATCTGGCTGACAGCAGGTGGACATGGGCCTGTGGACTCACTCTGTCACTGCCTCCAACAGGTCACTGTGTGGATGCAAAACAACTTCCTCCAACTAAACTCAGACCAGACTGAGGTCGTTGTCTTTGGCCCACTAAAACCAAGAGAAAGAGTCAGGAGTCATCTTGAATCTCTGACTTTAAAACCTATAAATCAGGTTAGAAGTCTAGGAGTAACAACGGACTCAGACCTAAACTTTAACAGTCCCATTAAATCAATAACATCATCAGCCTTTAACCATCTCAGAAACACAGCTAGAATCAAAGGTTTACTGTCTAAACCAGACCTGGAGAGACTTATCCAAGCATTTATCTCCAGCAGGTTAGACTACTGTAACGGCTTCTCACTGGACTCTCTAGACAGCTGCAGGACATTCAGAACGCTGCTGCTGGGTCCTGACTAGAACCAGGAAGTAGGACCACATTAGTCCTGGTCCTGGTCTCTGCACAGCTTCCTGTTGCTCAGAGAACAGACTTTAAAGCAGCTCTGCTTGTGTATAAGTCCCTCCATGGTCCAGCACCACAGTACATCTCTGACATGTTGGTCCCATATGAACCATCTCAGACCTTGACAACCTCAGGGACCAGGTCTTCTGCTGGAGCCCAGAGTCAGAACTAAACATGGTGAAGCTGCATTTCAGTTCCATGCAGCTAAACTGTGGACCAGTCGTCCTGATGATGTGAGACAGGCCTCTACTCTGACAGAGTTTAAGTCCAGGCTGAAGACGTTTAGTTTAGCTGATCATAGAACAACTGAAGGTGTCCTGTCTGCTCTCTTCTCTTTTACTATTCTAACTGATGGTTATTCATGTTTTATTGATTATGGTTTAATTGTAATTGTCTGTTTTTAACTTTTCTCTTTTCCATTTTCTGAAGCACTGTGAATTGCCCTGAGTATGAATTGTGCTATAAATACAAACAAATCTGCCTTGTGTGTGAAAACAGACGTCAGCATGAAGATCCTCAGTGTGGATCAGTAGAAGATCAGCCTGATGGCTGCAGCTTAGTGTCACCACAACTTTACATCACATTCATCTCAGCACACAAACTAAACATGATGTCTGACCTCAGAGTCTTCAGGCTGCAGTCTGGACTCTCCAGAAAACCACACAGATGTTTCACTCCTGGATCCTGCAGGTGGTTGCAGCTCAGGTCCAGATGTTCCAGATGGGAGGGGTTGGACTTCAGAGCTGAGGCCAGAGAATCACAGCTGATCTCTGACAACCTGCATTTCTCCAATCTGAATAAAGAATAAAGATGTAGATCAGATCAGTGATGATCCATCAGATGTGTTCTTCACCTGCAGGTCTGCCTTCATCTGTCTGCATGTGTCAGTGTGTTTGTGTGTTTAGGATCAATATCAGTGATCAGACATGATCAGTCAAATCACATTGAAGTGAACAAAGCAAAGAAATATTTCTGCTTCTCTCAGTAAACTTAGTCTCTTCTAACTGATCTGAGTTCAGAGGATCTTCTGGATCCACATGTGACTCTTCAGCTCTAATTACAAACATTCATTTCCTTCAACAACCAACAGGAACATTTTCTACACTTCCTGATACAAACACTCCACTTTGGTCTCAACAAACTGAATTTAGGACACAAACAGAAAATGTGGCCCAGAGCAGATTTACAGCTTCATGGATGGAAGTTCTGTTGGAACATAGATGAGCTTCAGTCGTCATTAAACACACATCAGATCTACAACAGTAACAGACAGTCAGTGAACTGACATCAGAGTCTTCAGGCTGCAGTCTGGACTCTCCAGAAAACCACACAGATGTTTCACTCCTGGATCCTTCAGGTTGTTGTAGCTCAGGTCCAGATGTTCCAGATGGGAGGGGTTGGACTTCAGAGCTGAGACCAGAGAATCACAGCTGATCTCTGACAAACCGCAGCGCTCAATCTGAATAAAGAATAAAAGAAGTGAGTTGAGGAGACAGAGTTCCTTGTTGAAACCATCCAGAGGTCCATCATGTGTTCAGAGCTGAAGAAGCTTCTCAATGTACAAGTTGATCAAATGGAAACTCCAAACAGCTGAAGCCAACAGGAAGCAGCTTCCAACAGTCCAACAGAACCAGAGAAGAAGAGCTCTCATTCATATTAATGACAACATGCTGCTGCTCCAATCAACACGGAGTGACTTCAGCTCTGAAACTCTGCAGCTCCACCAGCGGCTCCATCCATACAAACTGATGCTGAGCAACAAACACCAGGAAAAACACTCGGACATTTATTTCACTTCCTGCTCAGAGTCACAGAAACACACAGGAAGGAAACCAGGACAAGACGAGGCTCCAGACTCTAGAAGATCTTCATGTTCTGGAACCATGGACACATTTCAATCAGGACTCTACATTCACATCATCTCATTATTGATCATCTGTCATTGATAGAGGAAAGTGTCCATCAGTGTTCAGAGGACAAGGTGACGTCTTCACACTGTTTTCTAAACCTGAGTCCATTTAAAAAGTTACTCTGAGGATCTGAAGGACACCAACGTCCACATCAACAATAATCCCAACCAATGTTCTACATTAATATCATTTCCACTTCGAAAATGGTGCCGATTCTTGGACTTCCTGGTGATGAGTGTGGGCTGCTCAAGCTAAAGGGAAAACTTTAAAAAACATTAAACATTGGACTCATTTGTGACTGTGTTTTATAGTGCTTACTTTTAACGCACTGGCTTATGGTCACAACTTTCCCAGTGAAGGTTTCGGTGGATCTTACTGTCAACAGAGACACAGTTACAGCTAAGCTAGTTGGCTAGCCGTTAGCCTGGGGCTTGGACCCCGACTACCCCGGCTTTAGCCGAGGGTGGTTCAACTAAAGGGCCAACTACATGGATCATACAGCGGACAAACGTCCAACTGCAGTGATCATCAGATTTGTCAACAGAAAACAAAAAACAGCAGTGCTCAAACAGGGGAAAAAGCTGAAGGGAACAAACGTTTACATCAATGAACACTTAACTAAAAAAACGCAGACATTACAAGGCAAGCGCGTATTCTAAAAAAACAACATCAAATTCAAGCCACATGGACCTCAAATTGCAAAGTATTCATCAAACTCAGCGGCTCACCAGAAGAGGCCAGAGTTTTGTGCATAAGGGACGTGTGACTTGGACAAATTCTCATAAATAGAAAAGGTAACACAATGCACAAAGACATTTTCTAACTATACAGAATGACAGATGTTCATGACACAACAACATCCGAAGATGAATTACATGATGATGATATAAATCCAAATTCTGAACCTGATATCCCTGTTTATGTTGACCAAAACTTTTTATATAATGTGACCCTGATGCACATTTTTTGATTAGAAAATGCTTGTAAAAAGAAGAATCAACGATATTTCTATTTTGTGAAGAATAGAACAGAAAAGGCAGAAACTAAATACCAAAAATACAAGAATAAGCTCACTAACATACTAAGGCACTGCAAAAAGCAATATTACAGTACTCTACTACAAAAGAATAAGATTAATATCAAGGGTCTATGGAGCACTATAAACACAGTCATTCAAAAAGACCTAAAACCTCAAAGTTACCGCAATGCTTCTCAAATAATGGTCTAAAAATGGAAAAACCTGATGAAATTACAAATGAATTCAATAAATATTTTATAAACATTGGCCTGGAATTAGCTTCAACTATACACACAACAAATACTGATCCTGTATGCGAAGGCATTCAGACAAATCCAAATTCTTTTATTCTAATGCAAACCAATAGAAATTATTAACATTGTGAATAAATGTGTAAACAAAAAAACTACAGATAGTGATGAACTTAACATAAGTATTACTAAACATGTTATTCATGAAATTGCTATTATTGTTATTCCCATCTACAAAACTGGTGAAAAGGACCAATTTATGAATTACAGGCCTATTTCTATTTTGCCTCAGTTTTCAGATTAGATGAATTTTTAAATAAATACAATATTCTAAATGACAGCCAACATGGCTTTCGAAAAAACCGATCACCAGTTTTGGCGCTGATTGAACTTACAGAAGAAATAACAAAAAATATTGACCAAAAAAAACATCCTGTAGGAATTTTCATTGACTTAAAAAAGCCTTTGATACAATGGATCATACAATTTTATTGCAAAAAGTTCAGAAATATGGACTAAGAGGAGTAGCGTTCTCCTGGATAGAGTCTTACTTAACAAACTGAAAACAGTGTGTTCAATGGGGACAGGAGAGATCCATGTTTGATTATATAATCTGTGGAGTTCCACAAGGATCGGTGCTAGGACCAAAACTATTTCTACTCTCTATCAATGACTTATACTTAGCCTCAAAACAACTTAAGCTTATTCTGTTTGCAGATGATACAACAATTCTGTGTTCTGGTGAAAAAACTCAAGACTGAAATTACAGCTGAAATGTAGAATCTAAAACGCTGGTTTGACAAAAACAAATTGTCATTAAATATATCTAAAACAAAAGTTATGTTCTTTGGAACACGCAATGTCAGTATGCAAACTCAAATTAAAAATCGATAATGTTGCCATTGAAAGAGTCCATGAGCACACATTTCTGGGTGTCACTTTACACCATAAACTTTCAAGGAAACCACATAACAAAAATCAAAACCAAAACTGCCAAGATTGTAGCTTTGATGAACAAATCTAAATATGTCCTTGATAAAAAAGCGCTATATACCATCTATTGTGCTCTTATTATACCTCATTTAACCTGCTGTGTGGAGACTTGGGGAAACTCATATAAAAATAATACAGAAGTGTTATTTCAAGTACAAAAGAAAGCCATTAGAATTGTACATTCAGTAGGATACCGTGATCATTCAAATGTTTCTTCAGTCAAAAGCATTAAAATTTAAAGATCTTGTACAATTTAAAACAAATGTATTACTATTTAAAATTAAACAAAATCTGCTTCCTACAAATATTCACCAAATGTTCAAAACTAGAGAGGGGAAATAAAACCTGAGACGAGAAACGGATCTTAACTCAAAGTATTCCAGAACAACACTAAAAAGTCTATTAGTAGATGTGGGGTGGAATTATGGAACAGTCTAAATGACAACATCAAAACAGCAGAAAGCTTGGTAAAGTTCAAAGCTCTCTATAAAGACGACCTTCTGCATAAATATATAGAAATAGAAAAAGAGCAATAAAACACGAGACAGGAACTAATCCTTACTTATCCTATTGAATAATATTCTCTGCAAAATTCTCTGAAAATAAAGTTTGTGCCGTTGCTACTACAACTACTAGCAACTAGCAACTACAAGAACATAAATAAGCTACACTGTAAATTTCTATTGACAATCTATTGTTTTAATACTTGGTAAAATATTTCTGTGCAATTTTAAAATTTGTTAAAAGAAATTGTATTTGTAAAAATGTAATGTTTGAACTGTTAACGCCAACTTAAAAGGTACAAGGGGTAGGATATACATAAGTTCTATGAACTTCTTACCGACTCCTTTGAGTATTAATTGTTATGTTTTATTTTCTTTAGTTCTTTTTGACTAATAGTTATTTTTTTGTAACAAATGCTCAAATAAATAAACTCAATCAATCAATCAATCAATCAATCAATCAATCAATCAATTATTGATCATCTGTCATTGATAGAGGAAAGTGGAACATCAGAAACTCTTCATCATGGTTGGAGTCACTGATCCAGTAAAACACCAAACTGGTTCCAGTCTGTCAACACTTTGTGTTTTCTGTCTCACTCAACTGAACATCTGTGCTTTTGGACTGTTGCTGGAACAAAAGCAGACGTTTGAAGACGTCACCTTGAACTCTGACAAAGTGGGATCAACACTTTTCACTGTTTCTACCTTTCAGACATGATTTAAGTCACTGGCAGTAAATAAAGTCCAGAATAATCCTGAGCTGCTGGTTTGAATCTGAACTAAAGACAAACATGAGGTCAGATATGAGCTGAAGATCTGCTGTGTCAGAATTTCTCAGTCAATGATTCTCTGGAGGATTTTTATTCTTCTACTGAGCTTTGAAATGTGCAGCTCAACATTTGTGTGCCACAGTCAAAGGACTAAACAGAGAAGAAGAAACCAGACGTCAGCATGAAGATCCTCAGTGTGGATCAGTAGAAGATCAGCCTGATGGCTGCAGCTTAGTGTCACCACAACTTTACATCACATTCATCTCAGCACACAAACTAAACATGATGTCTGACCTCAGAGTCTTCAGGCTGCAGTCTGGACTCTCCACAAAACCACACAGATGTTTCACTCCTGGATCCTTCAGGTCATTGTTACTCAGGTCCAGATGTTCCAGATGGGAGGGGTTGGACTTCAGAGCTGAGACCAGAGAATCACAGCTGATCTCTGACAAACTGCATTTCTCCAATCTGAATAAAGAATAAAAGATGTGGATCAGATCAGTGATGATCCATCAGATGTGTTCTTCACCTGCAGGTCTGCCTTCATCTGTCTGCATGTGTCAGTGTGTTTGTGTGTTTAGGATCAATATCAGTGATCAGACATGATCAGTCAAATCACATTGAACTGAACAAACCAAAGAAATATTTCTGCTTCTCTCAGTAAACTTAGTCTCTTCTAACTGATCTGAGTTCAGAGGATCTTCTGGATCCACATGTGACTCTTCAGCTCTAATTACAAACATTCATTTCCTTCAACAACCAACAGGAACATTTTCTACACTTCCTGATACAAACACTCCACTTTGGTCTCAACAAACTGAATTTAGGACACAAACAGAAAATGTGGCCCAGAGCAGATTTACAGCTTCATGGATGGAAGTTCTGTTGGAACATAGATGAGCTTCAGTCGTCATTAAACACATCAGATCTACAACAGTAACAGACAGTCAGTGAACTGACCTCAGAGTCTTCAGGATGCAGTCTGGACTCTCCACAAAACCACACAGATGTTTCACTCCTGGATCCTGCAGGTTGTTCAGACTCAGGTCCAGATGTTCCAGATGGGAGGGGTTGGACTTCAGAGCTGAGACCAGAGAATCACAGCTGATCTCTGATAAACTGCAGTTCTCCAATCTGAATAAAGAATAAAAGATGTGGATCAGATCAGTGATGATCCATCAGATGTGTCTCTCTGAGTTCCTGAGGCTCCACTGCAGCACAAACACTGTGGAAACACAAACATCCTGACTGGATGTGTGGAAGTCAGACTGCTGAAGCCTCACA
Source organism: Dascyllus trimaculatus (assembly GCA_024666655.1). Lineage (NCBI taxonomy): Eukaryota > Metazoa > Chordata > Actinopteri > Pomacentridae > Dascyllus > Dascyllus trimaculatus. Next base: position 164,618 of record JAMOIN010000546.1, read on the forward strand.
TCACTTTAACATCAGCTTTACATTCAGACACACAGCAGGACTGTGGATTCTGTCCTCCATCTTGGACCCCTGCAGTCAGCTGATCAGGGATTTATTCACTTTCAACAATCTGAAACATCTTCAGACTGTTTTCAGGAAAATTCATTAACCACAAACTTCAGAGAAGGATTTGAAGTGAAAATATTGAAACACTGACCTGAGAGTCTCCAGTTCACAGTTTGGACTCTTCAGTCCATCACAAAGATGCTTCACTCCTGAATCCTGCAGGTTGTTGTTAGTCAGGTTCAGATGTTTGAGACTGGAGGACGGAGAGCTGAGGACTGAGGACAGAGCTGCACAGCTTCTCTCTGACAGATTACAGCGACTCAGTCTGAGGAAACAATGAAGAACAAAGTTATTTCATTTCTTCTGCTCTTTAAAATCAGCAGGGTATCAATCAGTGTTTGCAGTAAATCCAACTCTGAACTTACTCAGCTTTGGTGGAGGCTTTGACCACCGGCAGCAGCCTCAGAAGAGCCTCCTCTGAACCACAGTATTTCTTCAGGTCAAACTCGTCCAGATCTTCTCCTGATGACAGTAAGATGAAGACCAGAGCTGACCACTGAGCAGGAGACAGTTTATCTGTGGACAAACGTCCTGATCTCAGGGACTGTTGGACCTCCTCCACCAGAGAAACATCCTTCAGTTCATTCAGACAGTGGAACAGGTTGATGCTTCTCTCTGCAGACTGATCCTCACTGATCTTCTCCTTGATGTACTCCACTGTTTCCTGATTGGTCTGTGAGCTGCTTCCTGTCTGTGTCAACAGGCCTCCTAGTTTCTTCTGATTGGTCGGCAGTGACAGACCCAGGAGGAAGCGCAGGAACAGGTCCAGGTGTCCGTTTGGACTCTGTAAGGCCTCGTCCACAGCTCTCTGGTAGAAACCTGTTGGATCAACTTTCTGTCTGAACACTTTGGACCACAGAGATGTTTGTTGTTGTTCTTCCAGCAGGTTGATTCCAGACTTGATGAAAGTCTGATGGACATGAAGAGCAGCCAGAAACTCCTGAACACTCAGATGGACGAAGCAGAACATCTTGTCCTGGTACAGTCCTCTCTCCTCTTTAAAGATCTGTGTGAACACTCCTGAGTACACTGAGGCTGCTCTCATGTCGATGCCACACTCTGTCAGGTCGGACTCATAGAAGATCAGCTTTCCTTTCTGCAGCTGATTAAAAGCCAGTTTTCCCAGAGACTCAATCATCCTCCTGCTGTCTGGACTCCAGTGTGGATCTGTCTCAGCTCCTCCTTCATACTTGACCTTCTTGACTTTGGCCTGAACCACCAGGTAGTGGATGTACATCTCAGTCAGGGTGCTGGGCAGCTCTCCTCCCTCTCTGCTTCCCAGCAGCTCCTCCACAACTGTAGCAGTGATCCAGCAGAACACTGGGATGTGGCACATGATGTGGAGGCTTCGTGATGTCTTCACGTGGGAGATGATGCTGCTGGCCTGCTGCTCATCTCTGGATCTCTTCCTGAAGTACTCCTCCTTCTGTGGGTCGTTGAACCCTCTGACCTCCGTCACCATGTCCACACAGTCAGGAGGGATCTGATTGGCTGCTGCAGGTCGTGTGGTTATCCAGAGGCCAGCAGAGGGAAGCAGCTTCCCCCTGATCAGGTTTGTCAGCAGCACATCCACTGAGGTGGACTCTGTCACATCAGTCAGGACCTCATTGTTGTGGAAGTCCAGAGGAAGGCGACACTCATCCAGACCATCAAAGATGAACACAACCTGGAAGAATTCAAAGCTGCAGATTCCTGCTTCTTTGGTTTCACTGAAGAAGTGATGAACAAGTTCCACCAAGCTGAACTTTCTCTCTTTCAGCACATTCAGCTCTCTGAAGGTCAATGGGAACATGAAGTGGATGTCCTGGTTGGTTTTGTCTTCAGCCCAGTCCAGAGTGAACTTCTGTGTTAACACTGTCTTCCCGATGCCAGCCACTCCCTTTGTCATCACTCTTCTGATTGGTCCATCTCTTCCAGGTGAGCCTTTAAAGATGTCTTCACGTCTGATGCTTGTTTCTGCTCTGTCTGCTTTCCTGGAAGCTGCTTCAATCTGTCTGACCTCATGTTCTTCATTGACCTCTGCAGTCCCTCCCTCTGTGATGTACAGCTCTGTGTAGATGTCATTCAGGAGGGTCGGCTGTCCTGCTTTAGCGATGCCCTCAAACACACTCTGGAACTTCTTCTTCAGGCCACCTTTAAGTTTACGTCCACAAAGTGCATCAGCAAGTTCTGAATGAGACACAACAAATGAGATGAGTGAATAAATGACAGTAAATATTCCAGCAGTTCATTCTCCTAAAGAATGAGTCTGAATCTATCTGGAGACTTTAGTAAATGTTCTGTTGATCAGCAGCTTCAGTCTCGACACAAATCCTCTTACTGCTCTGCAGACAGTCAGCCAGCTTCTCCTGCTTCATCCTCCTCAGGAACAACACTGTGATCTGCTGGAACATCTCTCTGCTGCTCCTCTGCTCTTCATCCTCACCCTCCTCATCCTCCTCATCCTCCCTCTGACTCCCTGAGCATTCTGGGTAATCTGGACTCACAAGCTTCTGGATCTTCTTCAGCTCCTTCTTCACAAAAGTCACCATGTTGTCCTCCAGCAGCTGGAACACACAAATGTGACAATGAGCCATCAGAGTGAAACCATGGAGCCAAACATCACATCCATGTTGGACACACTGACAGTCCACTGGTCTACAAAGAGCAGCATGGAGACGCCTGAACACAACACATGGACCAGACCTTGTTGTTCATGTACGCACCATGAATATGGAGTCCAGGTGATGCTGCTGGACAGACGGAGCTGTGGGAACCTCTGAGCTCTGCTGCTCCACTCTGTGGATCAACATCAACACTTAGATGTCAGTACGTCTGTCCACACAGAGACAAACAGCAGCTACGACACCATCAACGTCTTCAGGAGACTCTGAACATGGAACAAGTCATCTCCACAGTTAAACCTCATCATGTCTCCCCCTCGCTGTGACGTGGACGTTCACAACAGACACAAACACTTTGGCTTTCAGAGCAGGTCGGACAACACGTCGTACAAACCAGTTCTTTTCTACAGTCACTGACTCTTTCTGTCAGTTACAGCTTACATCTGATCAGCAGACGGACGGAGGCCTTTAAAGTTAATGATGTCATCCTTGGACTGGTCGCTGTTGAAGGACAGACAGCTGGGTTCAGGACAGTCTGGTCTCTGCTGCTGGATCCTGAAACAAAACCAGAACAAATAAAAACTGAAGGAAAAAATCTTCAAGCTGTTAATAAACACAAAAACCAGCTTTGAGTCTGAAACGTCTTTCTGTCAGTTTGACTGTCTCACCTTCCATCTGGAGACCGTCTGAAACCAATAGGATGATCCTTTGACCGGTCACTCTTCATGGACACACAGCTGGATCCAGGTCCAGGTCCAGGTCCAGGTCCAGGTCCAGGTCCAGGTCCAGCAGAGTGTGGATGCTGCTGCTCTGGGCTTCAACACACACACAGCTGTGAGTGTGAATAATGACAGCAGTGATGTTGAGCTGAGCTCTGACACTTAGAGATGCTCATCTCACCTCTGAGCTTTGCTCTGGTTCTCATGGTCCCCACTCAGAGAGCTTTTAGAGGGAGGGACTCCCTCCTCTCTGTCCTCACACTGATGCATAGCAGACAAACACAACAACCTGCTGGGAGAGTCACACATTAGTCCTCCTCCTTCCTCTCAGTCACATGACAAACACACACAGCTGTGATTGGAGGAAACCTGTCCAGCTGTGGGACAGCTGCTTCACCTCAACACTCAGTCTAAACTACTAGAAGCTCTTCAACATCTGACATGTTCCTCTTTGTCCAAGTCCTCTATATCCAGTCAGAGGCTGCAGTGGCAGCTGCTCCAACCATCCACAGTCAACCATGTTACCTTGATGCTGCTCACTTCACGTCCACATCAGCTCCACAGACGTTCTACCTTCATCTGTGGAGGAAACAGAGCAGAGCTGGAACAGGAGAGTTTCTCCACAGGAACAGTAAAGTCTGATGTGACCTTTAATGTTCACACGTTGCTGTCATTCTTCCTCATGTTCACATCAAGCACATCTCCATCCTTTAGAAACACTGCTTCATGTTGTCATCAGCAGCCTCTGGAACACAACAGCTGAGGTGAGTCTGGAGAAGAAAACCCAGAGCTGATCAATGACTGTGATTGTGGATGTAGAAACTTTCCAGAAGGAGTCTCCAACCAGTCTTCAGAGTCTCATGTGAATAATGTCTCTTCAGTCCAGAGGCTGGAACAACAAACATGAGCAAAATGTCCAGACTGTCCCTGAACACAGCGTCACACCGTCTTCTGTGCTTCTGCAACCTTCTTCTAAACTCTCCTCCTTTGTCTGTGAAGCCTCAACCCGTCCTTCTTCAAACCAACCACCACGTCTCAGCCATCATCTTGTCTGACTTCATTCATATGTGGCTGTGATCTAATCCTGTCCAAAGTTTAACCACCTCCTTTCTTAAAGTCTCTCCCTCCTTTGTTCTGCTGACTACCTGCTATTTCCTGGCTTCCTGTCCTTGTCGGCCATCATGAGCTCCACTTCAACTCATAGCTGTGTTCAGAGGCAGAGAGCTTCCTGCTTCTGGCCTTGTATTGCATCCATTCTCAAATGATCACACTTTTATCTTTTGTTTAGCGTTTAGCTCCAAGTTCAGGCCTCCTATTTAGGACTCATTTACACATCCTATTTTCCTAGTTTTAACGTTTGATCAATTGCTAAATCCCACAACAGCAGGCTGTCATTAAGGCTCGTTCTGTCCTTTTAGCTCTGATTTGAACGTTTCTACGTTTCATGTCTGCTGCCTGTCTGTCCACAGCTCTACTGCTGATACCAGATGGTCCAAAATCAGACATTAGACTGAGTTTGGTTTGGTGGAAACCACAAAAATACACCATGAGATTTAGTTGTTTTGGTTTAACTTGAAAACAGAGCCGAAAAGACGTCAAACCACACCCAGTCAGGTTTGTTCTGGTGTCGCAGTCAGAACAGAGGAAACGTGCTGTTTGCTGGTTTCTGCCTCTTTGAATTGAATCACTAACAAACTATCAGACGTCTCATCAGCCGAACTCACCAGAACTTGAGTCAGTCGTTGAGGAGCAACACTTGGATCCTGTTCAGACACAAACACAGACGTTATTCTGGAGGCAGCTCTGCCGTCGCTCTGACAAACTTTCACTTTCATCAGTGACGTAGGATCTCCTGTCTGTGTAGCTCCGCCCCTTCATGCTGCTGCTTGTCAGGTCTGTTTCCTCCTTCAGCTTCAAACCAGTTCAACTTGTAGGAGGAGTTTTACTGTTTTTATCTCCTTTTACTGCACTTTGGTCTGATTGTTGTTGAATCTCCTGTAATAAAAATGTAATTGAACCTGTTATCTTGTCTGACCGTCCTCTGCATTCCTGCCTCAGTCCAAAGATCAGCTCGCTGTTGTAACAATAATAATAATAAAAATAATAGTAATAATAATGATAATAATAATTGTGCTTACATTTTTCCTTTTTATTTCTTTATATTTGCCTGTAAAGCACTGACATGTTGCCTCTAACTTGAATAGGATTCCTTTAAACCAATCACATTCGACCTGGGCGGGGCTAAAAACAGGAAGCCTTGACTGTGTGTTGCTGCAAAATAACGTCGGGGGGGAACCTGTTGTTGTGGAACTGTTTCACGTTCAGAGACGTCCCTTCGTGGTTACCATGGTTACCTCCCCGCTAATGCTAACTCTAGAAACCCCTGTTAAAGACGTCTGTGGACTCTGTGATAAACCTTTTAATGATAAAAGGAACAAACATAATCTGATCATCAGCCTCCAGAAGCCGAAGCCGTCCTACACTTTGGCTCTGGAGGAGCTGACCGGGCTCATCATCACCAGAGAAGACCTGCTGGCGGTGTGGAGCTGCTGCAGGACGTTATTAAGCCGGTATCACAGAACGGATCGCAGCGGTGGTTCAGTCCATGTCAGTGGTCCGGACCGCTTCAGGGTTAAAGATGTGTGTTAAATCAACTCCGGCTGAAGACGGCTGGACCAGAAGATGGATCAACGTGAAGCACGAACGTCCTGCCGAACAGAGTCTGGCTTTGTCTGAGGTGTGTTCAAGTTGTTTTCTACTAAAATCAGCTTTGATAGAGAGACAGACTGAAATAAATAAACAATAAACAGGTTTACTGGGAGTCCTTTTTTGGTCCAAGGGGAAACTACTGGACATGAAGACTTCTGTGAATTAAAAACATGACTCTTTGAAAGACACGGATCACATTTGATTTATTTAAAGGTCCCATGTTAAGCAGAATTCACTTTAGAATGGTTTTCTAACAATAAGATGAGCCCCAGCCTGTCTACAAAGAGGAAAGTCTGTCCTCTCCCTCTCCTGCTTTCTCCACCTTTCAGACAGAGTGTGCTCAGACAGGCCAGGTGGAGCTTTGCCCTGCATGACGTCTGGAAGGGCAGTAACACCACCTCCAGGTGGGTGTCACCGCCCCGGAGGAAGCTTGTTCTGTCCCGGGAAACTTCCAAAGGCTGCTCCGGTAGGAAAACAAACATGGCGGCGGTTCGAGCCAAACACGGCAGCTGCTCTGTTGTTGGCTGCAGGAAGCAGCACAGAAGTCTGTTTCTACCTCCTTGTTCTGAGGCTTTGAAGGCCCAGTGGATTCACTTTATCTTTAATGGAAATGTGCCCACAACAACTCCTAAAATGTTGTATGTGTGTGCTCAACACTTCACTGTGGACTGCTTTCTCAACGAAGGCCAGTACAACGCAGGGTTCGCTACGAACCTGAAGATAAAGCATGGATCGGTACCAACTGTCCGCGACCCAACGACGAACATAGGAGCTGTGAGTTTTACCGTGTTATGTTGCTTTACTGTACAGGCCTGTCCACCTGATGAATGTGGTTAGCTGCCATGCTGAAACCACATTCAACAGGCTAGCTTTATGTACATAATGCATATAAAGCTGCTAAAACCTGCTAAAACCACATTCAACACTATGTATATAAAGCTAGCCTGTTGGATGTGGTTTTAGTGTGGCAGCTAACCTAAGTTGCAGCACATACAGTTAGGTCCATAAGTATTTGGACATTGACACAGTTTTCATCATTCCAGCTCTGTACAACACCACAATGGATTTGAAATGAAACAATCAAGATGTGCTTTAAGTGCAGACTTTGAGCTTTAATTTGAGGGCATTTACATCCAAATCAGATGAACGGTGGAGGAATTACAATACATTTTATATGTGCCTCCACCTTTTTAAGGGACCACAAGTATTTGGACAATTGGCTACTCAGCTGTTCCATGGCCAGGTGTGTGTTATTCCCTCATTATTTCATTTACAAGGAGCAGATAAAAGGCCTGCAGTTCATTTCAAATGTGGTATATTCATTTGGAATCTGGTGAGGTCATCTCTCAATATGAAGTCCAAAGAGCTTCACTATCAGTGAAACAAGCCATCATTAGGCTGAAAAATCAAAATAAACCCATCAGAGAGAAGCAAAAACATTAGGTGTGGCCAAATCAACTGTTTGGTACATTCTTAAAAAGAGAGAACGCACTGGTGAGCTCAGCAACGCCAAAAGACCTGGAAGACCACGGAAAACAAGTGTAGTGGATGACAGACGAATCCTTTCCCTCATTAAGAAAAACCCCTTCACAACAGTTGGACACATCAAGAAAACTCTCCAGGAGGTAGGTGTATCTGTGTCCAAGTCAATAATTAAGAGAAGACTTCACCAGAGGAAATACAGAGGTTTCACCACAAGGTGTAAACCATTGGTGAGCCTCAAAAACAGGAAGGACACATTAGAGTTTGCCAAGAAACACCTAAAAGAGCCTGTGCAGTTCTGGAACAACATCTTATGGACAGATGAGACAAAGATCAGCTTGTACCAGAATGATGGAAAGAGAAGAGTATGGAGAAGGGAAGGAACTGCTCAAGATCCAGAGCATAGCACCTCATCAGTGAAGCATGGTGGTGGTAGTGTCATGGCGTGGGCATGTATGGCTGCCAGTGGAACTGGATCTCTTATATTTATTGATGATGTGATGCTGACAAGAGCAGCAGAATGAATTCTGAAGTGTTTCAGGCAATATTATCTGCTCATATTCAACCAAATGCTTCAAAACTCATTGGACGGCGCTTCACAATGCAGATGGACAATGACCCGAAGCTACTGCGAAAGCAACCAAAGAGTTTTTAAAGGTAAAGAAGTGGAATGTTCTGCAATGGCCAAGTCAATCACCTGACCTGAATCCAACTGAGCAGCATTTCACTTGCTGAAGACAAAACTGAAGGGAAAATGCCCAAAGAACAAGCAGGAACTGAAGACAGCTGCAGCAGAGGCCTGGCAGAGCATCACCAGGGACCAAACCCAGCGTCTGGTGATGTCCATGAGTTCCAGACTACAGGCTGTCATTGACTGCAAAGGATTTACAACAAAGTATTAAAAAGTGACAATTTGATTTATGATTATGTTAGTTTGTCCAAATACTTTTGGTCCCTTAAAAAGGTGGAGGCACATATAAAATGTGTTGTAATTCCTACAGTGTTCATCTGATTTGGATGTAAATGCCCTCAAATTAAAGCTCAAAGTCTGCACTTAAAG